>BQNB010032329.1:0-37500 GCA_026074375.1 Tanacetum coccineum | reverse complement strand
CCGCCATTCTGGCTCCAAGATTCTACCATCAGGTTAGTTCATTATAAATCAGATCAGAACCTCAAACTAATCAAAACTTTCTATTCCCATAGATAAGCATTCACTCCACTTTATGTAGCTGATCCCCAATGTTGTATGGCATGAGAAATGGACGGCTGCGACCCACGATCACTTTGAAATAGATGTAAGAACGAAAATGGCTCTAAGAAGGAAGGGACACGTCCTAAGGAGTTATCATGAATCAGGAAGTGTTTGTCAGTTGGTGGTTCAAGAAGAAAGGCGTGGTGGTGAAATGGCAAGGCTTGTAGCAGTAAGTGATCCAAGAAAGGGAGGGTTCCCAGCTGGTTACTAAAATCGATAAAATCATTAGGAACTTGTGTTATATATAGTTTGTCTTGAAACATGAGTAAACTTTACTATTACTAAGCAACTTCGTTTCAGATATTTGGTTCAGTAAATCAGTAAAACACACACATGAACATGTAGGAGACTGATTATGCATTGCCTTGCAGTTCTTATTGATACTTAAAAAAATAGAATAACGAACAATGGTTACTTCGATACATACACACATACATACGTACATATGAATCTAAGGGACTGACTGAGTATATATGTAATCTTCATCCTCAAAAACACTCTCGTCCGACCCATTTTCATTACCTTGCTCGCCCGTCATTTTCTTTCTTTCAACCTGATAAAAAACGATACAAAACATGTTAATGTATCACACATATATGTATGGAAATACAAAGATATTGATGATGGTCTAACCACTTGGACATAATTCATAGAGGTTGTGTCTGGTTTCACATCAAGATCACCATGAGTTAAGATGATGATGAGGAAGAAAAGAACAAGAACAAAGAGGGTTGCAGATCTCATGTTTACATATAAAAGATAAGCACCTTGGGTTTAAATCTTTTGAGGCTATGGATGATAAAGCTATATATGCGATACATACACTCATGAGTGATGACACATAGTATTATATTAGTACACTTTGACATACACAAAAGGACATGTGAGTGAGTGTATGTGTCATAGCTTCATGTGTGTGTGTTTGTGAAACTGTACTATCCTTTGACCTGTCTCTTGATTACATGACAACAAGCTCAAGCATCAATGGGTTTAGTTTGGCTTCTTTTGATCTTCTTCCACTAGTAATCATATTTAAATGGGTTTTTCTAATATGTGCCCCGGGGGGCACATGTTAAGGTGAGGACATGTGTGTCACAGCCTGATTGGCCAGCAGTTATTTGTGAGGCCTGATAATGATTAATAACAATAACTGCTGGCCAATCAGGTTGCGACACGCAGCTTGTGTCCCCACCTTAACATGTGCCCCTGAGGCACATGTTAGAAAAACCCAATTTAAATTACTTCAAGATTCCTCAACTTTGAACCTTTCACTCAAGATTTTCTCTAACAAAGAGAAATCTTGTGCACTAAGCCATTTTTTATAACCTTTTTAGAAAGGAAGATGATTTGCACACTCCCATTTTTTATTGGTACACTTTGTATTAAACAGTTATACATTTATCATGCACTGCTTTACCAGGTTGTACATATGAGTGTGTCAATCAAAAATGAGAGTGTCCCGATCAATCCCTTTTAAAAAACATTTGACAAACAAATTTAATGGTGAGATTCTTGCTAAATATATGTTCGCAAGTTTGACTTTGGTTGCTGAAATTTATTGTGTACAGCATAAACTTGATATTGCATTAATAATGCAATTTGCCAAAATTTTAATAAACCATAAGCTTCCATAAACCAAATCCAGTTACTATAGTTACTTATTTAACTATATACTAAAGAGCATGAAGGAAGCTGACAAAATAGGCATGAATTTGGGCTGTTTTTCAGTGGGTTATTCCGTTGGCCCCTTTGTTTGGGCTTTAGTGTCTTTTTTTCCCTTTTCTTTCATCTTCTACAAAACACATAGTTAATATCTCTTCTTGAAGATTCTTTTGTCTTCTCCAAATCGACTGAAACACAACAACATCAAGAACAAAGGTTACATAAAAAAGAAAGGGTTACATCGATGATTCCCCAAGAAGGTAATTTTTAATTAGTTATTTTATTCGTCATGTATATCTAATCTTAACACAACCGTTTGTTTTTTCCAGTAAATATTAGAAGATTGTTTTGGCTATATGATAGGATAGACGAACACATTTTTAATGAAAGAGATCATGGCCTACTTAAGATGGGTATTGATTTATAAGTTTTATAGTTGTTTCAAAATTTGTAAAGTATTCAATATTTTTTTAATAATGCATAAACGATTACGATTCACATATTCTTTGATTTTTCAATTTATGATATACAGTATTTATCACTATGCCACTCATTTACAACTGTTTTGGTTGTTATAGTAAGGCTGAAGGAACAACCCTTTGAATAGTTCAATTTTAAAAACGTTTTTTTAACAATTTTCAGTTTCCCAAGTTCATTCAGCATTAACCAAAGGTGTTGTACTGTTTTTGTTATTACGGAGGAAATATGGTTTGTTAGGAACTTCTTTTAGAGTAGTACGTTTTCTCACTTTGGTGCTGCTAATTAACATATTGGTTGTATATAGGGCAGGTTATTGGTAAGACAATTGGTCTAACGCTATGGAGTGGCTTGGAAGGCCGGATGTTGATATATTAACAACAGGCATACAGCCAGGACCCATACCGGGATGTGTTTTCATGCGTTCCGAACAATTATACACAGACGAGGTAGGATTCTAAAATGATTTGCTTTACGAAATTTTATGCACTAAAAGTTACACAGTCATTGTTATTTATTAGCAGTGACAAATGAGCAGGTTATGTGACGGAATGTGAAGGCTGTGGGACAACTATTACACTAAAGATGTTGAAGTGGATGAATGACACGACTCCTAATGGTCATACTATATAGTTGAATGTGAAACTAACGTTTGCATCGTTGAAGGTATAGTTTCATAATGTAAATATTTTTGTATGGAATGATGGTTTAAGATGATGATGTTTGTGTATTCAGTTTCCGGTTCGATGGCAGTTTGCGGAGGCAAGTGTAGAACCCGTCAACACCTTTGAGACCCCTAAACAGCATAACCCATGTAGGTAGACGAGGTTGTCTCTCCTCTTTTCTTTCACAATAAGGATTTTCAATTACGTGGTCATATATCAGAGCTTTGAGGCGTGAATGCAAAATCGCATTCTACGCCTCAAGCAGCAAAATCTCATGAACATTTGCCTTTTCTAGAATTATAACAGCCGGAAAAAACGACGCTCAGTCTCTTGATGGCAGTTTGCTGAAGCAAGTGTAGAACCTATCTAACACTTTCGAGACCTCTAAGCAGTATAACCCGTGCACCCGTGCAGGTAGACGAGGCCACCTCACCTCTTTTCTTATCTAAACCTTTTTTTTGGTACCTTGCAAAGTTTGGTTTCGTTTTTGATTTCGTAAGTGTGTAAGGTCTTCAATAAATGGCACTACTAATATGTAATCCCTTAACTTCTTTTGCAGTGAACATAGAAATGCCCAAAAAATGTCCACAAGTACCACTTTAGCACATATGTTGATATAAAGTCTGGCAACATCATCCCATGCAATCTCGAAGCTGATTTAGTCATTGATGTGCCGCCTTCTTGAAAAGTAACACGTTGTACGAACGTGGCGTTAAGTGAGATAAAAACTAACTATCATCTGGCGCAAAAAATGAAAAAGATTGTTTAACTGCTGGATGTAACCGTAAGTAACGTATTCGTTCTGTAATTACTCCGCTTTGATGCATATAGGATACCTGTTTAAGTAATACTAATATTGGACGATTTGTTGCTGTTATAGGTAATAATGAAGGAGTCGAAAAAGGTTGTGGCCACCCACATGGGAATTAAGGACGGAACCGTTCTACGCCTTAAGGCAAGTGAATTTGTTAGATACTATGTATTTGGGTTGTTTTATTATAAATATAGTTTTTGATGACACTTGAATTTCATATCCGGTTTCCTTTAATATTGTGTTTATTTCTCTTTTAAAATGCAAATATAATTTCCCTGTATTCGTATGAAGTAATCAAAAAATTTATATAATTATTATGTAATAAGAATTAGTTTGAAAGACAATTGCATGTAGTATCAACTAAAGCAAATGATATTTTCCTAAAATGCAACTTACATGCAAGCAATATATCCAGAAATTAAGGAGAAACAAGAATCAAAACGTGATGATGCATAGATGGTCAAGACCCATAGACGGTTTTATGCATCGAAGATTCAAGATGGTCAAAAGCAATTGCAGAGTAAGAAAAACACATTTGGCAGAACCGTTATGTTATTTTTGAATAGCACATTGCAGGAAGGAATGGTATTTTTGAATGAACAATTACAGGAAGGTATGGTATTTTGACAATCACATTATCCTGCAGTTAATGACCACCATTTTCTTATATTTACTCTGCAATTATGGGTACCTGAGATAATGGTTTACTGCTCAACTTTCTAATGAGTTGAGACGAATAGAGAGTATATTGTTTGACAATATTTGTGTCTGATTAATCAACATGATATGTGTTATTGTTGGATAAATCAACTATTTTTTTTGTAAAAATTGAAAATGTATTCAGGAAACTTAACATAGAAAGAACTTAGTTATAGTTTACTACATTTGACTTGAATCAGGCACATTTTATCCAAAGATATTATGTATGGTAATGCATTTTGTTTATAAAATCTCAAATGTGTTAGTCTTACATATGTATTAAACTATTAAATTCATCGCCCATAAATGACATTACTGATTATTACAAGGTTTTGAAAATGTATGTGTCGTTGATAAAATATATAAATCACCCTCTCTCTTGAAAAGGCTGCTTATTTCATATCAAAAGGCCTGGGCTCTCATTCTTACCAAAAACACACTACTATGGGAGCTAAATACCTTTCGAGACTAAGTTAGCCCACGCCGCAACGTATGGGAGCTAAATACTTTTCGAGACTAAGTTGGCCCCCGCCGCAACGCGCGGGCAATCTACCCCCTCGTTATACATATATACAATCCTCAAACATTTGACCACTGTTCATCTACAGTGGTCAAGTGTTTGACTTGGGCCTTGGGCTCATTTGGCCCGGCCCAAGTGTTTTTTTTTTTTGGCTCTACTTTGGCCTGGCCCAAGTGTTTTTTTTTTTGCTCTACTTTGGCCCGGCCCAAGTATTTTTTTTTAACTTTAGTCCAACATCTAGCCCAACTTTTTTTTGGGCCTGGGTAAAAAAAAAATGTTATGAGACTGAAAAAATAAATCCGCACAAAATACAATAAGAAAGAAAAAATGCGCCGCAGTAACGCGCGATTATCATTTAATATGAGAAAAAAAACTATTAAAAATGAGCTTACCCGAAAAATAACCCAAACAAAAAAGCCCCGAACAACGGCTGAAAATTAACGTCCGCAGCAACGCGCGGGTAATTTTTGCTTGTTACTTACACTACTTAAATACCCTTAAAAATATAATAAATTATTAAGCAAAAGTTATATAACTAAATTTAATTTGATATATTTTATATGCAATTTTATATTAATAGCTTCAACTTAGAAAATCGCCAAACAACTCTACAAATATATAATCTACAACTTACACCTACTCTCCAGCACATCTCCACCTTATTCCGCCAAACATACCTTCTCAAAGGTATTGAATACAACTCTTCAAGTTTATAAATTTGTGCTCGTGCGTTAACTTAATTATGATATCGCATATAGTACTTTAAAAAAATATCTATGTCGAAAGTAATGGGGGTCTTCATGAACTTCCAATGGGGGGACGTCGGTTTACCCGTTTTAACAGAGAGGGCTCAAAATTGAGTAAGTTAGATCGCTTTTTGGTATCTAATCACTACTTTGACATATGGAAACACACTAAGGCAAAAGCATTGGTTCAAGGGGTGTCTAACCACTGTCCTATCATGTTACTAGACGAATATGTGAACTTTAGGCCGAAAAGTTTCAAACTTTTGGCCGAAAAGTTTCAAACTTTTTTACCATTGGATGGAAAATGACAGTTTTAGCGAAGTCGTTCAAAATTCGTGGAAGGATGGTGATTATATTGGTTCAGCTGATGTTGTTCTTAAGAACAAAATTAAGAAGTTAAAGTTAGACATTAAGCATTGGTGGCATACTAAATCTGCTGAAGATGGAGCTAAGAAAAAGGAAATTTTAGCAAGGTTTGAGCAGTGGGATACAAAAGCTGAACTTGGTTCTCTCACTTCGTTTGACCTTTTAAAAAGAGATGAAGATCTCATGTAGTTGCAACTGCTGGTACAAAAAGATAGTAGTTCCTTGAAGCAAAAAAGTAAAGTAAAGTGGGCGATAGAGGGGGACGAGAATAGCAATTATTTCACTCAATGGTAAGTAAGAAGTGTAGACGACAAAATATAAATGGGCTAAAAATTGATGGTTGCTAGGTGGAGGATCCTACCTCAATTTTTTCGGCAGCCCATGCTTATTTCGCAAGCAGATTTCGTGAGAGTCGCCCTAATAGACCAAAATTTCGTAGCCAACTTTTTAGACGCTTGGATGAGAACGATGTCGCTCTCTTGGAAGCGGAGATTACAATGGGTGAGGTTAAATTAGCGGTTTGGGACTGTTCTAGCTCGAAATCACCCGGTCCTGATGGTTTAAATTTTAAATTTATCAAAAGGTATTGGGATACTATCAAGCTGGAATTCTTCAACTATATTAAATACTTTGAATCTCATGGAAGGCTTGCTACGGGCTGCAATGCTTCTTTTATTGTCTTGGTTCCAAAAACATCTGATCCTCTCGACCTTAGTGATTATCGCCCCATTAGTTTGATTGGTTGCATGTACAAAGTCCTTTTAAAGCTTCTCTCCTATCGATTAAGTCGTGTTATCCACAAGTTGATTAGTCTGAATCAAACGGCTTTCTTGAAAGGAAGGCAAATTTTGGATGGGAGTCTTATCGCAAATGAAATAGTTAACTTTGTTAAGGAGAAAAAAATTAACCTGCTTCTTTTCAAAGTCGATTTTGAAAAAGCATTCGACAATGTAAATTGGAACTTTCTTTTGGACACTATGTCTCAAATGAATTTTGGGCCAAAATGGTGTAACTGGATTTCATCTTGTCTTTCATCAGCTTCTGTGTCGGTTCTCGTTAATGGCTCAGCAACAAAAGAATTTAAAATGGAGTGTGGGTTAAGGCAAGGAGACCCACTCTCTCCTTTCCTTTTTCTTATAGTCGCTGAAGTTTTACAGGTTATGATAGTTGATGCGTGTAGCAAAGGAATTTTCAAAGGGTTATCTTTAGCTGACGATGGGTCAAACATCTCCCTTCTTCAATACGCCGACGACGCTCTTTTTTTTGGTGAATGATCCGCTTCAAATGCTTGCCACTTGGTTCGTATCTTAGACTGTTTCCATGATGTTTCAGGCCTCAAAATAAATTTATCAAAAAGCAGGCTTTTTGGTATTGGGATCCCGATAGATGATGTTGCTAGTGTGGCTAGAGCTGTTAATTGCTCCCATGATTCCCTTCCGTTCACGTATCTTGGTTTACCTGTTGGAAAGAGTACGAAGAGAGTCGATGCGTGGAATGATGTTGTTTTGAGGCTTACAAAAAGACTGGCACCATGGAAGAATAATCTCCTCTCCATTGGCGGGAGGCTGACTCTAATCAAATTGGTTTTAGGAAGTCTCCCCCTTTATTATCTATCTATCTTTAGAGCTCCTAGTTCTATTATCTCTTCTATTGAGTCGATAAGGAGACGATTTTTTTTAGGGTTATAAAGAAAATGAAAAAAGATTGTCTGGTTCAGTGGCAAAAGGTTATAGCAGACAAGAAAGATGGAGGCTTAGGAGTTGGAAGCATTAAAGCAAAAAATTTGAGTCTCCTTGGTAAATGGAGATGGCGGTTTCTAAATGAGAAAGACGCATTGTGGAGTAAAGTTATCAGTAAGATCTATGGTTCAGATGGGGGCTTTGATGTTAGGAGGGGTTCCCGGCAAAAGTCAAGTATCTGGGGTAGTATCATCGGGAGCTGCTCTGAATTGAACCAGTTTGATATTTCTCTTAGTAATCTTATTGTTAAGAAAATTTCAAGTGGTAGTCAAACTCTCTTCTGGAATGACTCTTGGCTAAAAGATATCGGGCCCTTAAAGTTTCGTTTCCCTCGGTTGTATGCTCTGGATCTGAATAAAAATTGTTCTGTCGCCGAGAGATGGTCTAAAATAGATGATATATGGCAAGGGAATTGGGCCTGGAGAAGAGAACCGTCAGGGAGAGCTCTTACTGATCTTACGTCATTAAATCTCCTTATCACCGGGCTTGTTCTTGATTCTGCATCTGATGACAAATGGACCTGGGCGTTGGAAGACTCGGGTAAATTTTCTGTCAGGTCGTTGTGCAAAGCCATTCACAACAATTTCTTCGTTAGCGAGGCAAATACTCCGTCTTTTAGGTGGAACTCTTGGGTGCCTCGAAAGGTAAATATTTGCACTTGGCGAGTCTCTTTAAATCGTCTTCCTACAAAAATGAATTTGTTGCAACGTGGAGTTCAACTATCCTCTACTTTATGTTCTTTTTGTGGGGTAGTTGATGAACATATGGAACATTGTTTGCTCTCCTGCCCTAGAGTTAACAGTCTTTGGGTCAAAATTTGGAGTTGGTGGGGATCCCCCTCATTGTTTAACCCCTCGTTGTCTGACATCCTCATGGGGTCCTTCGGGTTTATAAAAGACGAATGGGCTAGTAGAGCTTTCCATGGTGTTTGCTTAACGGCTCTTTGGCATATATGGAACTGGAGAAACAAAGTTAGTCATGCGACATCATTGGATGAGAAGAATGATTATTGTAATGAAGATATATTTCCCGTGGTTCAAAGAGTTTCGTTATTGTGGGTTTCAAACAGGGCTCCTAATTATCGGGTTTCATGGAACCGTTGGATTCATTCTCCTGCTCAGTGGAGACCTCCATAGCTCTTATAGACTTCTTTTTTGGTGTTTTGCTCTTTGTCTCTTGTTTTTTCTTTCCGCTCTAGCTCGGAGCCTTTGATGTATATCTTTTTTTCGCCCATGTGGCCTTTTAATATCATTGCCGTTTCCAAAAAAAATCAGGGTTTGAGCCCACCGCAATGCAGCAATATGAGTTAAGACTTTGAGCAAAATGTTCTCAAGTTCAATTTCCAACATACCAAACACTAACTAGCCATTATTGTCAAACATCCAAACTCTTCTATATCATTTCCCTTAGCCTTATTATTAATTGAATGAACCCAATAAAAACCTCTATACGCGTCAATCTATAATATACCCCCTCCGGCCCAATTTTATTGTCCGCCATATTATTCAGAGTTGTCGGGAGTTGCGTAGCGACTTCACAAACATTATCATGAGTTGGTTAGTAACCAGGCCTCAAATGTTCAAAGATTTTTTTGGGGGAGGGGGGGGGGGGGTGGTTTGTGTGTTTGGATTTACCAATAGTGGTTTTTAGAGTGTTTGGATTTGATTGTGGAAAGTCAAATTGTAAGGGGAATGGATTGATACGCGCTAAAAGTGAATTCAAATCCAAGTCACGTGCGGAGCACATGTGCGACTCAAATATCCAAGATTAGGACCGCGGGAAAATTTGTTATTCACTTCCTTCTCACTTCCTTCTCCATTTCCTAATATATAATATTTTTCTTCTTCATTTGTAATCATTCACAAAGATTGTAATTCCTAATTCTCTCTCTATTCCAGTTACATAAAGTGAATCATTTGATAACAAGTTCAGAACCAATTCTTCCTCATTTGGACCCTAGTTTGTTAATCACAGGTATATAGCTACGGATTACCTCTAATTCCTGGTTATTAGTGACTTACCTTCATTTAGTTTGTATCACATTTCCAAAGACCACATCTGACGCAATGCCAAACTATTTCTTGCAGATCGTAAGAGCTGGATAAAACCTCGAACATATCTTACAAAAGTAGTCCATTTCCTGACGCTTAAGAATTTTTGGGTGTCATTATTTTGACAGATTATGTCGACATATTCTTAAAATCGATGCACTTCAAAATTCCTTATTTTCCATATAGCTAGTCTAAAAGTACTTTTAGTCATTGGGTTTATATAACAGTTTTCTTGAATTCTTGACTTAATCCCATCACATAACGTAGCAAAATATTAATCTTGTTAATGATCAAACATGAACAAACAGATACAACTCATTCATTAGTATTTCGACTGCTCATGAGGCCAAGACATTCTTATCACCTCCATCATTTTTACTTAAAACCCATTATAGACAGATTAAATTAACAGTTTTTGATTTTTGTGTTACTGCATTTTGTTTTACAGAATATGCAAATTAAAACTCGAGTGAAGCGCTTATTTTGAAGCAACTTGCAAGTATTTTTTTTCATAAGCAAACAAAATGAGCAATCCCAGACACCCTCTGTTTACATACTCAGTAATAACTTTTCATTTAAAGAGTAATACTAACTTTTCGCAGAAGCATTCAGCTCCATAAATGACACAATGGCATTCAACCTGTGCGGTAGAAGGTGAACATTATTCTCAATTTTAACATATGCCATCATGATTAAGAGCAAGCATGTAAATAACCATACAAACAAATTACCAAAATCAACATGACAGCTATTAATCCTATCAGGCTCACTAAAATAAGTTGAGTTGGGTTATATATTTATTAGCCACATTATAGTCAATATCAACGTCTATTCTGCTGTGTATATAAAATGTTGCGCTCATCCCATAATACACACCGACACGTTGGTTTCTTCTTGATCCATTCAGCTCCACACGTGTAGCAAAACTCATATCCACATCTGCAATGACAATCCAAGTTACAACCATTATTAACAAGCAGCAACTTCTATTTTATATTCTTTATGTCATCAAAACAACATTGTTTTTTCTTATGGATACAAATATTAGTCTCAACATCTTATGCATATTATCCTAAGTTGCACGGGCACGGAAACGGGGACGGGTACAGGTACGGGTACCGGGAAACGGCAACATCCTAAAATTCAGGAAATGGGTACGGCGAGGAAACGTCTATGTGTTTTATAATATTTTAGTATATGGCAAATTGTCTTCCAAGAAATACTTGATATTTAACTGATAGATCATATCATACAATTGTAAGTTTATAAATTATAATCATATAAAAGCAATCAATTTTAGTATTTTACTCACCTGATGTGATTCCAAAAATTTCACGATGAAGAATTGAAGATTGCAGATTTGAGAATCAGTTTATGAGTTCCAAAGGGTTTGAAAAGTTGATGAGCTGTGAGTTATGAAACGGTTTGTCTTCTAATTAGATAGGTTAATATAAAAATTAAAGCCTTTTACTTAATGAGCCATAGAAAACGTGACTTTTGGCCAGAAACATTTCCCCAAACGTCTCCTAGATAAGGGATCGGCGTACCCTAAATGAAGAAACGTTTCTACTTTTCCCAGGGACGCGTTTCCCCGTGTTTCCCGGCGTTTCCCCGTGCATCCTAGATATTATCATTCTAAAACTTTCTTAATTATGGTTTAACTACTTTCTTATGGATACAAATATTTGTTTATAATTTTATATTTTCTGTGTGTTCATCATACATATTGGTTTCCAGCATATGTAAACACATATTATGTTTTACAAATATTACATACAATGGTACTTACCAGTTGCATCATATAAGTACAAATAACAAAGGAAGGTCTCATCTATCCCTTTTATCGTGATGTGATAAAACATATTTAAAAATTTTAAAAAAGGAGGTGAAACTATATAAGACTTTTCATTAACAAAATAAGAGGTAAAGGAGTTTTACATGACTAAACAATGATTTAGCCCAACCATAAAAAAAGCAACTTAATTTTATTGCAAATTATTAGTACAGTTGACAAAGCATATATATCAGGAAGAAATCATCAACTCATAAAACTAGCTAACTTTAAGGATATTTACCAGTGACTATATGCATCTCTTTTTTTCCAGTGGAGCATGATCAACTTTAAGCAGAGTACACGGTTTTACATGGGCATAATATTACGATTTGCAGAAAATAAGGGAGTCAAAGGAGATAAGAATACAATACCTGCAAGTCATATGGTAGCACCCTTTTGCAAGTTCAACAAAAGTCTTGCACTTTATACACTCACGCCAACGATTTCTGGTTGCAAGAGACTCTAGTTTTCCCTCATTAGAAGATTTATATAAAAACGACTTCTTATAGTCATAGCAAGTAATATTATGATGCCAAGCTACTTTGCAGTTAATACAGAAACCACGATGACATTTAACACATTCCTTCCTTTCAGTTCCTTTAACACCGGTGGATGTTGAAGTGGTTGTATTGGCTTGAACCTCGGTTTTCGACATTAAAGCTGAACAATTAGCAAACGGGCAATAAACTCTCTCTGCAGGAGGAATAGAAGCCTCTTTAATCCGTAAACTCATAAGATCAAATACTTCTGGATTTAAAAACTTTTTGCAGCTCCCAATTCCAAGTTTAGATTTGCATTTTTCATGTGGACATTGTGGCAGCTTCCCTTGAAGCAACATTGCTTCAACGTGTTTTCCCATACACGAAAAACAATATCTGTGTAAACATTTTTTAACAGAAAACATTTGACCACTGTCAAAACATTCATAACAAATTTTACATTGCTCGATAAATGTACAACCAGAATCCTTTTCTTCCCATTTGCTGGCTTCAGAGGCGATTGCATTTCTTGCTAGTTTATAGGCACACTTGACGTTCTTTTGGCTGACACGTAATCGGTCACACGAAGTAAATTTTGTCTGAATAAGGTTCACTTGATCAACCAATGTCACAATCTTCTTATTTGTTGGTTTCCCTTTACCAGTTAGCTGCATTGCCAAAGATGCAACCAATTAGTCGCAATAGGCGCAAACTATTTGCATGACAATCGGACAGTTAGTGAAAGATTGATAATAGAGTTAGATACTATCAGGACCGATGGCAACAAACTTCACAAGTATAAACTCTAGAGTTTTGAAAGCGAATAAATATTAGATGACATTGCTTTACATATCAAAGAGGCGGGCAACAACTAGTTTACACACAACATTTGGATTTCAACAATAAATGCGAGGGTTTGTTGCACTGTTAACAGAGGTTAATAGACGTTAATAGGAAGTAATATTACAAGTACTCCTTAGAATCTGCACGAAGTTCCTCAAAATGCTTTTGCAGTCCTTAGCCAAACACAAATTAGAGCTGCCCAACTCAGAATTTTTGCTATTCGTTACCGAGTTAATGAGTTATTACAAGTTTTTGGAATTTGCTTATAAAACCTCCTCATCTATTTACTGAATTTGCTTAGGCGGGATTGGGTATTGTTGTTGTTGTTGTTTCTATTTACTGCATTTGGCTACAGATCAGCAGTATGTTAAGTATTACTTAGTCAAACTGTATTGCTTAATAAAAATATAAAACTATATATCTCATATCTCATTTTCTGGAATTGCTTAATAAAAGTAGTTATCTCATATTTCGTTTTCTAAGGGGGTGTTTGGGATTGCTTATTAAAACTGCTTATCTGTTTACTGCCTATTGACACAGCAGATAAGCAGTTTTAAGATGTTCAGGGTTACTTGTTGGGACTGCTTGTCTCATACATCATCTTTTAAAAGATGTTTTGGACTGATTACTGGAACTATCTATCTCATACGACTTCTAAGGAGATGTTTAAGATTGCTTACTAACAATAGTTATCTACTATTGCTTAGCTGTTCTATATAAAGCACTTTCAACTTATTCTACTCTTATTTCACTCAAAATGAATCAAACAGATTGCTAATAAAGACTAGTTCTATTCTATAAAAGTTAACATCAACATTATCAGTGACTTGAAAAGTAACTTTCAGGCAATATGTTAAACATGAAAATTAGATGTGTAGCCAATTGTGTAGAAGTTGGTACAACTGACCCAAGGCCTGGCAGTGAAATGCTACTTATACTGCAGATCATTACTGCCGTCGACTCGCCTACAAGTCTATGACTATCATCCATTCCATGACTGATCATATACCAGCATACCAGATTCTGTAGATGTTTTGGAACATGCGATTTTAATAACATTGATTTGCATATAAAGAGGCTGGCAACAACTAGGATACACACAAAATATTGTCTTAACATCCAAACCAATACCGTTTGTTGCATTCTTAACAGAGGTCAACGATCATTAACTGAAAGAATATTAACATTCAGGAGCAATTTTAAGTCATGTAACCTCCTATATGCAATTGCAATTGTCAATGCCAGCAATAACTTAGAGCTACCCACCTCAGAATTTTTGTAAGTCGTTAGGGAATTACAGCAAGTGTCTGGATTGCTCAATAAGCTTATCTATTAACTGCGTTTTAATATAAAATAATCAAAGTTTTAAGACCGTTTAGTATCATTTATTCAAACTACTTATAATGCAGATGTTTGGGAGTTATCTCATATCTCTTTCTCAGGGGGTATTTTGGAGTGCTTTTTGTTAAAACTAGTTATCTCATATCTCATTTTCTAAGGGGGTGTTTAGAACTACTTATTCTTCCAAGTTGCTTATCTATTTTATATAACAAATTAGCAACTTAGAGCATGTTTAGGATCACTCATCTTATCTCATACCTCATAATTTAACAGAATTTGGGACTGCGTATTGAAACTAGTTCTCTCATATCTAATTTTTTGCTATAACATCATATTAGAACTAGTTATCTCATATCTCATTTCCTAAGTGGTTGTTTGGGACTCCTTACTTAAAGTGCTAATATACTAAGCTATTTCAAATTCCCCGTTACTTATCTAAGACGCTTATTTACTGTACCAAGTTCAAAACACAATAAGCCGAAACAATCCAAAACATCATAAGCGCAAAAATTATTTAAACAAACAATCGCAAACACCCCCTAAAATTACTCCGAAACATTCAAAACTTCAATTTCAACTACCAAAACACAGCAAAACTTACGCAATTATAAACGAAATCACTATCGGAACACACACGAACTCGTCTCAACCCCATCTTAACCGCGCGACTCAGCCCTTCAACCAATGCCATAACCTCCACCATTTCACCATCCCCCTCACCCTCACCCCCATTAGCCGCCTCAACCAAAAACCCTTTCTTAACCTCAAACACGTGCTTCTCACGTGCATCACAAATCACAACACCAATCCCACCAAATCTCATCTTCACATTCATCACCTTCTCATCACTCACTATTCCTTTCACATAAACCCTAAATACCTCATCACTCTTTTTTGACAAGTCAGCATCCACCTCATCGTTTGTTAGGTCGATTATCCGGTCACTGGATATGTTTTCTGATTTGACGGTTTTGCGGCGTTTGGTGGCGGCCATGGCTTCTTGGATTTTGAGGTTGAAGGCGAATTCATGATCGGAGATGATAATGACGTCATTGACGGACATGACGACGTCACTAGTAATTAGGTGCGGTTATTATCTTGTTTTGACTGTGGTGTGTGAATTTTTGTTTAAGGTTTTGGAATTTTTAAATTGATATTTTGTTTTGGTAAATTTGTGTGTTTCTGATTTTAGGGAATCATTTACCAAAAGTGATAAAGGTTATCGGCAACGTTTTTTAAAGAGAGCTGATATACGTGACCCAACTCACAAACCGAGCTTATGCCTAATCCTTCTAATATTATCTCTAAGATGCTTCAAGTACGATTGCATTTTTTATGATTTATTTTTTTTGTTAAATTTTTTTCATGATGATTCAAATTGTTTATAGTATCATTAAATCAATGTTCAAGTCTTATGGAGTCGTTAATCAATTTAGCCTTTGGATGGAAATTTAACATGATACATTGTGAGGACCCAAAATGAAGGAATAAACAGAATACTAAAATGAGGTATGTCTATTCTTCATTATGCTATTAAAGGAAAATGCATCCATGAGATTACAATAATGCTCGATGTGACACTACTTTGGAGACTACATAAGAAGGTTTTTATGCCATCTTTTTTACGGCTTGAAAATTTTTCCATGACAACTTTACATCAACCTCAACTCATAATCAAGATACCATATTTTTAGGCTTAAATGAAACTACATGTGGATTATAACCATAAGTGGCCTATTTCTTTTGTGAAACAAACAACAACGCTTACATTCTTTTGTTCCAAACTGCACTTTTCCATATTAAACTGTAGAGAAGAACCATATTTTCAATGTTTGTGGTTTATCGCCATAGTCAACTAAGATAAAACTTCTTAAAATTAAGCTTAAAAAACTTTTTATAACAAAGGTGTCAAACGGGAAGTATCTATCAAAGAACCATTCTCATGTTATAGCAAACCATTAAATTAGTACAATCACTATAATTTTCAACTATTAATTTGTTATTATCATGCATATGACCACATTTAGGTTTTACACAGTGAAACTAAAGATGTAATAAGCAATATTATGCTTAAAGCTTATTTCCAGAAGTCAATAAGAAAACCAAATTCATGCTGAAATAAATAAAGGTATCATGTAAGTTATATATAAACCACTAAGTTAATTAGGATTGCAAAAGTATGATGCATTTACACGATGGGATTTCTAAGTTTCAAGGTGGACTTACACATCCAATGACTCCAATCATTACGACTACCGTATTAACCACATAGAGATTTATGAGCCAATAAGCTTGGTTAAGTGGAGGACACATATTATTAAACAACTCACATGGATAGTTTATTATTATTTGGTAAGTGAGAAGAAGGGTTCAACAGCTTTTCCCTATATTTTGGACTATGTGTGACACGTGCACTTTCTAGTGATAAGTGAGAATACGTTACCTGTTTCAACCAAGGCTTTCTTCAGTGGTAAGTGAGAAGCAGTCACATTAGTCAATGCTTTCACTGTGGCTGCGACCTATTAAATGTTGCACGTTACATAAAAGTCCAACAATATATAATAATAAGTTGAATACAATACAAAGCTTTTAAAATAGATTATTACCCACAAACCATTCCCACTTATATGTGAGAATTCTTTTATTTTTGTCAAGCACTTGCCAGACATCTTGGGCCACATTGTTCTCGTCACTATTTATGGTTTTCCTTTGTAGCACGAAGAGATACATGAAGCACAGACCTCTGTGTTGTTCTAAAGTACAAAACAGAAAAGGAAAAGTATTACAGCTTGCTAAATCATAAACATCTAACAAATAAAAATAAGACACTTTTAAAGATATATATTTCAGTAAACTGATATATGGACTTACATGCTCCCCATTGAATATACTATTGAACATACAAGCATTGAACAATAAGTTTGTAACTAAATAATAAAAAGACCACAAACTATAATTATGCAAGTGCTATTTGTCCGGTTTTGCATTTGCCAACAAGTAATATCGGTAGAGGTTTGCATGTATTGCTAACAGTAAATTTTGAACCTTTTTTTATTGATAAGTATTATCTAAAACTTATCATGAAATTCATTTCCTCAAGCCATTTTACCACCCAGAACTTAAAAGAGTCAAGGGTTGCAAGTCACATGAGCATAGAAAATATGGACTTTAAATTAAGCAAAAAACATAAGATTGTCGTTTTTTACCAAAAGGTCATGAATACATGGTCAACTTATTGTTTCTAATGTCAAATTTTTGAGCTGCAAACAAGTTACCCACCACGACTCAATTCATAAAATAAAATAAAAAATACCTTCAAAGCATATATTCTCTCCTTCACGAGCACAGTCCAGCCACAGCTCTTGATCTCCACAACCACGAGCCTCTCGGTTTAGATGTTGACGAATATGAGCCTTGTTACAGATGATATACAAGCAAGTTTAGGTGAAAAGAGTGGTTAAAAATAACAAAAATTAAGTAGTTATTGGCAGTTTCTAGGGTACCTCAGTTGATAAACAATTTACACAGCTCAGATAACAAAAACCTAGATCAGAGACACCACGACTACCTATAGATGGTTCGTTTTAAGGTTATATCCAAATCCAAACTCGGGTTTAAAATAAAACAAAACTTGATATAACTACAATCATTCATGTCCCTTATAATCATGTATAACAAATATTTTTATTATCTAATCTGATCAAATTAGAATAGAATGTAAAAACCTCCAATAACACGTTACTGGGACACTATTCTCGCCATCGTGTTTAATAGTCTTGAACAGCGAAGGATTCAGTACCATTTCAACCAATCTTATTAATATCAGGATGATAGATGAGAAAACTAATGATTTTAGCTGCACAAGTAGGATATGCTAGTGACTCTTTAGCTGGCTGGATATGGATACTATAAACTATAAAAGTTCCTAGGAGTTCACATCTCTAAGTGACCTATATAATGTGGTATTGCACAATCGTCTAAGTAAAGTAGATGCAGTCATGGTTGTTTATTCATACTGAATTGTGTAGTCCAGCAGTAAGAAATCCAGAGTAAAAGTGGCAAGCATAGAAATTTCGCTAGATGGTTAATGTATAAGATTTTCACATGTGAGCAGATGCCATACACAATATAGTGCACGTCCCCAACACAACCCAATATAACCAAAAGAATTAAGCATATTTTGAACATCAAACAAATTTCCAGTACATGATGACATGAATTAAAAGTGAAGGATGATATGACTGGCCTTAATATTGAGCCATTTGAATCATTTTAAGAGCCATTTGAAGCATTAAAGCATTAAAAAAAACTCACCTGAGCTATAAGGAAACATCAATAACATTTACTAACGGTTTATTGTGGAGCTATAAGGAAGGCTATACAACTATTTCAATTACTTGCTAATAAGCTTACTATTCTGCAGGGCAAAAACAGCAACAGTCAAACACCCTTAAAGACAGCAGTGCATAAACACCCATTTAAATAGAAGTAGCCAAACACCCCTATATAGCACCTAAAAGCTTTTAAAAATATGCTTTTGATTGTCCCTAGTCGGGTCAATCAACGACTTGCATAGTAGTTCCAAGAACTAAAATGAAATTTGCCAAATTTGTTGTTTAGTTTATTTGAAAAGTAAAGCATAACCTTATGAATATTATGTGTTACCAAAATCGTCCAATTTTTTAGTATCCTTCATAGAGGTTAGTCGAGGCTAGTCGAATTTAGCCAAAATCATAATAAAATAAAAACTGAAGTATTTAGTATAGAACTTACCACGTCGAGGAGTGTGATCCTTCAGAATCACTATAATAGCAACAAATTCCCACAAGAATTTGTACCATGTCCATCAAGAGCAACCACGATTTCTTCCACTTGATTACATTTTTTGAATTAGGAGCGTTGTTTTTAAACATCATATTTAAACATTCCGAAAATATCCTATTTTTTCACAACTTTACCCAATTAAATCCATAATTAATAGCATTCATATAATCACATTTGAAATTCAAGGAAAATGAGAAATTTATGTACTAAAACTAAAACTTATATTAAAGAAACTAATCTACATATCATACGAAGAAAAATTATAACAAACACCAAAAAAAACAATAAGCTACCAACTTTTTCTGCATACCATGTTACCTTTATGTCGCGATTACCAATGCCAACACCTACAGCTTGCCACAACGTTTACATGCCTCCATGAATTCTTCTATCCAATACTGTTTAAAAAGAGATGAGCATTTTTTTTTAGAAGTCAAACCATTTGTTCACAACTATTCTAGAGATGTTTATATCTATTTTCTCTTATATGAAAGTAATTACACTCTCTTAGTTCGGCCTAGGCTTCCTCGACTAAAAAGATAAACCGTATGAAAAATATAAATCTATACATAACAATTGTTAAGATGATTAAAAGTTTTACCTAGGTAACCATCAGTTGGCAAAGATGTGCAGGTCGCGATGCCAAAACTTTCAGCCATGGCATATTATCCACCAATACCTAGAATGTTAAATGAAGTGGTTTAGGTATTTCTTTAGGAAGCTTTGATTTATGATTAGTTCTTTAAGGTTAACAATTGGGGATCAAGTATTTTTAGTTTCTCCAAGATCATATCCGATTTTTTTGAGAGGGAATTGATTGGTTTTATGAAATCAATCATATTGATTTTGAAAAAATTGGGGGTTTACAGATTGTTGGGAAGGATTTGTGGGTAAAGAATCAGTTTATTTGATAGAAATGATCGGACGGTTCCCAAAAAACAATAAAGACACGTGTTTTTTGATAAGGGGTTTTGGGAAGAGATTTTTTTGCCAAACCTTCCTTTATATAAGAAGTAGATTGCATTTTTTATGATTTATTTTTTTTGTTAATTTTTTTTCATGATTTGTTATTGATTATGTAATGTAATGGAATAATTTTTATTTTAACATTTTCGATTTAATGGGATGTATTTGTAATGTAAAATGTATAGACACGAGGTGGGTTACCCGCGCTCCACCGCGGGGTGCGAGGGACAAACGCTGCAATGGACCGATGTCCCCAAAGGCTATTTTGGTAAATTGCTAAAAAAACTAAAGTTAACGGTCGTTACTAACGTTAGTTAAGTAACGACCGAGCCCAATTACTATTTTCGTAAATTGTTAAAAAAAAATTAAACTAACGGTCGTTACTTAATAGCCGTTAGTAGGGAGGGGGTATTTTGTAATTTTTTTAAGTGATGGTAGTTTTCGTAATTTGATACATAGTGCGAGGGGTTATTTCGTAAATACCCGATGAGCTATTTCGTAAACACCGGCGGGTTGCGGGCGGGTTTTGGGTCGGGCAGGCGGTTTTCGGGATGGGTAAACGGGGCGGGTTGTGTAAGGGTGATTTTTGGGTCGGGCGGGTGGGTTCCGGGTCCGGCGGGTTGCGGGCCGATTTTCCTGATAGTTGTATACTTTTATAATTTGCTATGTGATGTTACATGATTTATGATAACTTTTGTTTTAAAAAAAACATAAAATAAAAAAATATACATTAATTTATATTAAAGCAACAAAAACAAATATTCCTAACATAAAGTTACAACATCAATGATTTTTACTTGTGTAGTACTCAATGTCTCTTTTTCTATCTTCAACGTTCTTTTGCAGCCGTTGAACCTCAGCGTGTAGCGTACCCATTTTTTATTCTTTAGCTACTTTTCCATCAATATCGCGACATACCTCTTCTATATTAAACGAACTTGTCTTTGTGAAAACAAGAAAGGGGTTGAATAGTTTTTACCGTTTAAATAATAAAACTTAGATTGTCTCCTTATGTGAATTCAAGAGATATACAAGTATGTATATGATAGCGATTCAATAAATACATAAGTAAATGCAATATGTAAATAGGTAAAGACAGGAAAGATCAAACCAAAGACACAATGATATATAGTGGTTTGGTTACGAATCTCCTTTTCGCCCTACTCTACTCCCCGAGTACCAAACTCGAGAGTTTTCTTCACTATGTCAATAAGCTCCCTTTAGGCGGAGAAAATCGTACACGTCACTTACACTTTTTGCGATACTAAGCTAGATACCGAGTTGTAATTCGAGATAGAACCAATTTAACACACTACGTATTTTAAGGCCTAAAATACTAACCAATCATACAACTATTATTACACAAGACAAATAAATGATGGTGGATAAATATCACAAATGTGATGACACTACTAAACTAATAACAATTGAAGCTTGATGTCTTCTTTGTGTTTTTCACTAAAGAGTGAAATGATTGGATCACTTGTAATGAATTATATAACAAGTATAATGATCAAAGAATGTATGAGAACGAAAGAAAATAAATATGCAAGAAGAAGGTTTGGAAAGGGCGAGTTCAATGAAAAACATTTTGCTCTTATTTATAGACAAAAATTTAGATTCAAAATTGCCAGCTTCACGGATCGACGAATCCACCATACCCTTGATCCGTTTGCCTATTTGGTGGATCCGTTAGTGGTAATTAGCTAATTTTTTTGTCTTTTAGTGGTTAATCACAAATCATTACAAAATTTTCTAATTGTACTTAAATATCTGATTTTATACATGTTTTTAGAAGGAAAATATTTCTTAACATTAAAATGGAAAGATTTTTTAGATTTAAAAAGATATGGAAAGATTATTTCCGTTTATGGTTAATCTTATTTTGTCTTATTAGCTAATATAACTAGTTAATTAATTAGGTGTTTATTTGAAATCATTTGATTAGTAGAGATTTAAGCAAACTTACATGGGTTTATGCAAATGATTAAACTACTATGCAAGACAAAATATTTTCTTTAATCATTAACTACGCTTTATAATGTCATATTCATACCTTAAGTGATTTAACGTTGGCACGTAAATTTACGACTAAATAACTTGTTTACGTAAACTTTTACGTAGTATGACATAATATTTGTTATTATCAAAACTTGAAGATCATTAAATATAAATATCGTTTTTACGTTAATATTTGTATTAACAATCTCTCTCTTTTTTATGATGACAAAATATAAACTCATATTAACTAAAAGTGTACTAAAATAAGTTTTTAGTAGGTGAGATTACATCTCTTCTCCCCATTTTTGTCGAAGCAAAAAGTGTTGTGGAGGCACGGTTGCAAAACGTTTTGACGAAAGCAATAAAAATATGTGACAATTGCAAAGTAATAAATGAGACGTATTGAAAGTGCGCCCCCTCGATGTATGCTCCCCCTTGTTTGGGGCACCAAAGAATCGAGCTATTGAGGCGTGCTACAAAACAAAGTTAGTAGACGAGCAAATATATATATGACAACAACACACACACACACACATATATATAAGCAAAACAACCACCATTATCATGACATAACAATAAATAATGTTAATTCAATTATAAGGGAAGAAACATAAAATAAGCATAATAGTAAGCTAGAATAAAAAAAACTAGAAATAGAAAAATAATTTTAAAAGTAAAAATAAATAAGACTTTAAATCTTAGGATAAAGTTTTTCCATATAATCCGAGGTGGTGATTAAACACTGAGTTTTTTAGTGTGGGAAGTATGGTGGGTTAGATGAAGATCTAAGGTGGTGTTGGATGTAGGAAAACATGTAGTTAATACGTTCACTTAGCATGTAGATTTCATGCCTAGTTGTGCTACAACATTGACAAAACATGTCGTGAAGGTGTGGCAAATCATTTGAATTTACAAAATCCAAGATGTTGTTGTGAGGATTTGGTAGTTGTTGGTTTCCCAAGTTTGGTGGCAAGTTTAGGAGATGTTCTTGTTGTGGAGCATTGTTATTGATGTTAACAAACAATGGTTGTGGTGGTGGTGGATGTTTAAGTTCGAGTGGTGGATGCGCAAAGCGAGGTGGTGGTGATGGATTTGAAGGGCTCAATGGCCAATTATCCATATTTGAAACATGAGAGTTGTGAGGTGGTGTTTGTTGTGGTGAAAGTTCTTAAGGTTCAAGCTTCAAGGGGATAATGATTCTTAGTTTATGTGGCGGAGCAACATGAGTTGGTGTTGGTGATTCACTAGGTGAGGATGAGACGGTTTGATAAGTGCTCCTACTTGAAGTGGATTTTGAGGGTGCTTGAAGTGGTGAAAGAGATTTCTTTCTTGGCTGTGGAGAAGGTGTTCTTTCTTTGTGGTGTCCCTCACTTGAGGATTCAAGGTTTACATAAGTTAGGGATTTGATGCGGATTTTTGCGAATTTTCTTTTATAGTTAGGTGAGTTTGTCTTAGATGAACTAGTCATTGTGATGAACTGTAGAATATATGTGATATCTAAACTCACAATCAAATGAACAAGAACTAGAGAGAGAAAGTGGAAGGGATGAACACTTTTAGAGAGAGAAAGGAAGATATAAATATTAGATTAGAATGAAATGTAAAAGTGAACAACCAACCCTCTCCAAGGTGTGGAGAGGGGTACTTATACTCTAAGAGTGGTCGGCCATGGACCCTTAATAGGCTTACCATGAGCCTTGGGCCTTTCTACCTTATAAAGGTTCCAAAAACTATACTACGAGCCTATCTTACGATATTATGGAAGTGACCGATACTTTTCGTATTTCTAACAATCTCCCCCTAAGGGAGGTCACTCCATTTTACAAAACAGTTAATCCTAGTATACTATGCTTGTCTTCAGTCTTGAGCTCGTAGTCTTTAAACATCAATCATTAACTTGTGATATGTTGTAGTGATCTTTGACTTTAGGCTTGAGCTTGTTCCATTAACATTGACTTTTGAGTGAACTTGGACTTCTTTGAGATCATCAACCAAGCATAATCTCTTATCATCATCTTGAGATATTTTCGCCATCTTGTGACTTTCGGACCGACATGCTCATACTTTTCTTGAGATTGAAAGCTTGAATAAAACATCTTCCTTAAAGTTCTTTAACTTTAACACTTCGTCACTTCAAGAAGGACGTGCAGTATCAGAGTAGCGGAAGTCTTGAAACATGTACTTGAGCTTTCATAATGTCTTTACGCATGTCGGTCGAGTATGAGCATGTGGCTATGAATCTTGACTTGTCTCGAACCAGCTGCTGCCACCATCGGGATTACCTACATGAATGGGTTAGTGATAAACAACATGTATGGACGAGAGTGTCTTTGTCACTTCGTCGAACACGGTTGCAATAACCACGGTTCCCTGTTATTCAGTATAAATACTGCATGTGATCAGGTAGAATTTTGAAAAATCTCATTGACAGGGTTTCGCAGCTGCACTAGCCGTTCTCATTACCGGAGCGTCTCAAAGCAAACAACACGGTATGAGTGAACCAGTAAGACAAAGTCCCACCGATTGAAATAAAAATTGATTTGAAAATCAATCGACGTGTCACTTGCTAAAGTGGTTTTGCGACACATCGAGAGTTTTAGCATTTCAAAAATTCATCAATTGTCAATTCATAGTCTGGATCGAATCGATATTCAGTGTCACAAGTTTGATCCATATAGGATCTCACAAGTCACCTACAGCAAAGCTTGTTTGATGTTGGCTCTGGAAGGATTTTCATCGTCATTGTGAATACTTTAGTATCACTCTAATGTTCTGGCAATATCACAAGGATAATGCGTAGGACTCTTAAGTTATTACTTGTTTTCACAATGTGTAAGCAACAAATATAATTAAATAGTGTCCTAGTGAGATTTATGGATGATCTCTTTTGGCTCTAGACTCAATAGTGCACATTTGGTTTTAGTAATCGTAGGCTGGAGCAGACTGCCACCTTTTCAATACCAACTAACTCTGAGTGAGAAAGCTGATAGAAATGCGTGTAATCTCTGTGAGAAATGAAACAAGAGTCTTTTAAGAGACCTTGAGTGGCTTAGGAGGGCTGTGCAATACGTTACTGGGTCCATGACGACTGTCTTTAATACCAGACAACAGCTTAGTGTTTCTGACAGTTTATGTATTGACCCGGTTTCTGCCTAAGTGTAAGGAGGGCTTCTTTCTTTTCACCCTTTATCTTAACTTTTCTTTTTCATTATTCAAACCCTTCAGTGCTTACCGAGACTTCATGACTAGTACCTTGTTGGGTTTGTTCTAGTACTAGCTCCATCCCAGTCAACACTATTTCCTTTTCTTACTTTTTCTCCTTTTTATCATACCTCAGGACTTCTATTCTAGCTAAAGGAATGTCCCTGGGTAGATCCATCCGGTTTTGGCTGGATCATGAGAACGAACACCTATACCTAACCACCTTATAACTCCAAGTAATTAAATACATGGTCGGTCTTTTGGTATTGTTCACAACCTTAAAACCATTTGAAAATATCGATCAAGGTACTTTGATATAAATCAAAACATTTAGTACCTCGATGGTTTTACTTTTCAGAAATCGGGGGGGTGGGTTCTTTTTGGGTTTTTTAATGGAGGTGGGGGGAGAGGGGGGTGGGGGGGGGGGTTTGGGGGTTGTGGGGGGGGTGGGGGGTGTGGTTTTAGTGTGGGGGGGGGAGGGTTGTTTATGGGTGGTTTTATGAAGTTGATTGGGGTACGGGAGCGACGTTTTTGTGGGTAGTAGAGAGTATTGGTAATTAGGAAGGGGATATGTTGCTTGTGTTTGATTTTATGTGTGATGGGATGGGTAAAGGGGTTGTTGGGGGGGCGAGGGTCGTGAGCGGGGGGTGGAGGGCGTGATGGTTTTCTGGGTGCTGGGGAAGTGGAAATAAAAAGGGTAGAATTGGCGGTGATTGGTTGGGCGTGTGGGTTGGTGAGTTTATTGTTTGTGGGGTGCGAGAGTTGGTGGAGGGTGGGGGTGCGGTTGTGGGGGTGAAAAGTACGAGAAGGGGGTTGGGGCGGAGGAGAAAGGGAAAGAATAATAGGGGTGGGAGGTTATAGAAATAAGTGGGGCTTGTGGGCGGGTCGTGCGTATTGGGTAGTGGGGGTGGGTGCGTTTTGACGGTTATAGCTAAAATGTAATTTGTTATTAAATTTGTTTCGTGGGGAACGACCATTTTATGGCGGGTCTGCATGAGGGTGTAGTATTGAATTTTAACGTGTTCTGGTGGTTGTTGGTGAAGTGTGTGGGCCTGAGGGGGGAAGAGGGTGGGCGTGCTGCGCGTAAGAGATAGGTGGGGGTAAGTAGGTGGGTTTGGCTGGGAATTTTATGTGGGGGGGGTACAAGGGAGGGGTGTCGATTATGGGGGGTGTATGCACGGGGGTGTGATGTTTGGGGGGTTGCTCATGGGGGGAAAGATAAAGAGTGATTTTTTTTTTGTTGGGGGTAATGCGGGGGTGAGTTGTTGTGGGTGGGGGTGTTTTGTGCCATACTTTGTGTCTTTGTTGTGTGGGGGTTAGGAGGTTTGGGGGGGGGGGGTGGGGGAGGGTAGGGGTTTGGTGTGGGGGGGTTGTGGGGTGGGGGGTTTTTGGTGGGGGTTGGTTTTTTGTTGGGTGGGGGTTTGGTTTTGGGGTTGGGGGGTTTTTTCTGTTTTGTGGTTGTTTTGTGTGGTTTTGTTTGGTTTTTTTGGGGGGAGTTCGTGTGTCATTGAACGTCCGGAGGTGGGTGGGGGGTTTTTTTTATTGGGGGTGCATGGGGGGTTGAGGATGAAGACACGGCTGAAAGAAAAGAAGATTAGTGGTGTGGATGTTTGAAGGGGGGGGGGGGGGGGTGGGGGGTGGTTGGTTGTGTTGCGGAGGGGGGGGGGGGGATTGGGAGGTGGTGGAGTAGATTAGCTGGTTGGGTTTTTATTGGGGTGACTATGAACCGTGAGGGAAGGGGGCAGCGGGGGGGTGGGGGGGTTTTTTGGCGGGTTTGGGTAGGGGGAGTTGTGTTTTTTGTAGTTTTTTTTTGGGTCGGTGTTTGGGGGTTTGTTTTTTGTTTCTTCAGAGTTTTTTGGGAGGTTTTTTTTTTAGTTTTTTTTTTTTTTTATTTTTTTTATTTTTGTTTTTTGTGGGGGGAGTTTTTGTTGGCGGTAGACTTTCATTTGTGTGGAATTGATGTGGCGACGTCCCTCGAATACTTCATATTTTTACATTTTCACGAAGATTTTTTGTAAATTTCGAGAGAAGGGGATTGTACACTGTCGAATAGGGACTTTCGTGGCGAGAGGCCTAGGGGGGCGCATAGGAGATTAGTGTTGGGTACTGTGTGCTGGTCTTGAGTTTGGGGAGAGGGAGGGTGTGGCTCTCCATATAATTTTGTGAGAGGTAGATTTGGAGCTGGGTGGGGGAAAAAAGTAAAGTAAAATCACTCGTAACAGTGGCCGGGGGGGATTTGATGAAAACAGGTTTGGGAGCGGAGAGTGGTTGAGAGCGCAACCTCCTTTCTAGTATTGGCTCATTGTGTGTAGGGATAAGAATGCATTACGAGGGAGAGACCAGTGATTGTTGTTAGGTGTGCCATTTGGACCATGGGGCAGGTGAATGGTTATTTTTGGTGATTTTTTTCGTTGTGAAGATCCCCGCTAGCTTGTTGTGTCCCTATAATTTCTCCAAATCTTATCTTTGGCAAAGATTAATCCTTCCCTCCCTCTGGTTGTTTGGGGAGCATAATAGAAATAAATTATAGGATAAGCAAAGGAAAGCTTGACTAGTTTGGTGGTAAGACTTTTTATTATATTTAGCTTGTGTTTTGCATAGCATTAAGCAAAATATAAGCAAATATCAGCAATTAGCAATAAATAAATAAAGCATGGAAATGCAGCAAGACAAATAAGTAATTAAAGCAAAAGAAGCAAATTGCATTAAGCAATAAGCCAAGCTTGGAATAGTTGGAAGCAAGCCAAAAGCAACAAAAATAAAGCAGAGCATATAAAGCAGCTGGAAAATAGCTAGAATTAACAAGCAACTATAATCAATAGCAATAAGGTATGGAAAAAGCAATAAAAAAAGCAAGAGCAATCAAATTATAGGGATAGGCAAGCACATCACAAAGCAAATAGAGAAGCATTGGGGAAAGCATACCTTAGCATAATAAAAGCCAAATTGTAAAACTAAATATTATAATTATAAATCAATCAGCAATTCCACAAGCTAATCAAATATCCCATGAAAAGAAACAGATTCCGAAAACTTTGGAAAAGTTAGAAAAGAGAACAAGAAAAGAGGAAAAAAGGATTCGGTAGAGATCTGTAAACACTTCTGGGTACTGTTTTTTATGGGATGTGGGAGGGGGGGGTGGGGGGGGCAGGTGGAGGGGTGGGTGGACAGGGTTGGTTGGTTTGGTTGGGGTTGGAGTGTGGGTGGGGAGAAGAAGGGGGGGTCGTTTGGGGGTGTGTGTGGTAATTAAAAGATAGGTGGGATGGTGATGGGCGGGTGGTGACATATGGGGGTGGGATGGTGGATGGGAATGGGGTATTGGGTGCGCTGCTGTGGTGGGTGGGTTGTGGGGTTGCGCTGTGTTGTGTTGTGTTGGGTGCTAGGACTTTTGAGGGTGTGTTTGTTTGTGTGGTGGGGTGGTGTGGCTTTGGGGTTGGATGGAGTGGGATGTGTTTAGGGGCGGTGGGGGAGGGTTGTGTTAGGGAAGCATGGGGGAGGTGTGGATGGTGATGGGTGGTAACTTTGATGGTGGGATTGGTGGTGGTTCACAGCCTTAAAACCATTTGAAAATATCGATCAAGGTACTTTGATATAAATCAAAACATTTAGTACCTCGATGGTTTTACTTTTCAGAAATGCTCCCCCTGTATATGTGCATCGATAACCAAAAATGTTTAGCACATACGAGGAAGGAGTTCACATATGAGTCTTTTAGATCACATTATACAAGTTATATATATTTTAATCACATTTTCCCCCCTTATCAAAAATGTCAAATCTTTTGATATTTTGGATATCAATTGATTCAAATATGTAAGAAAATTATTTGGGAAGAAAAATGTTCTAACTATATATCAAGCCTATTATTGGAACATTTTGATGTTCCCTCTCAAATTATAAGGTAATTATATGGTGTTTGAGTGCGTTGATTTAAAATTTTTGAATTTACTAAGAAATTCTTAAAAATTCGTACTCAAACACTATATATGCCTATTTCTAGTCTAATACTACTTATTTACATATTCACAAGATTTGTAATTACGAGAGAATGACCTGAAATGGAGTAGGACAAAATATGACAAAGTCATATTGTTCGTTCAAGCAGCCTGAAGTCTTCTCTGTAATCTCTCCCACCAACGAACTTCTCCAAGTTCCTCATCAACCTTCTCTCTAGCTGCATCTTATCGATTGCCTTGATCATGATGTGAGACCTTTGTTTGTCTAAATTACTCCATCTTCTCTTTGGCAAGTAATCCATCCTCAGGTTGGAAGCAATATCATGAAGAACAGATCGAACAGATGTGAGTGTCCCGTCACTAAATTTGTAGAGTTCATCCGAGGGCATTAACCTGTTTCTTTTGAATTTGTCTACATAGATAATTCCTTGAGGATTGCCATATGCAGTGTATGGAGTTCTTTTGGAGATTTCGGACATGTATGTCTCCGACTTAGTGATATTAAGCTTCTTCTGGTAGCTTACGACTCCTAGTTGAAGGTCTTCCACCAGCTTAAGAATGACAACTGGTAAACGTCCACAATGCCACATTCAAGTTGAAAATGACATCTCTCTCTAGATTGGCGATTTTCTTTTAAACAAAGAGAAGCAGCATGTCTTCAATATCACGCATATTAAGTCTTGGGAAGTCACCTTCCTTGAACTTGTAGAGCTTCTGATCTTCTCTTCGAACTACAATCTCCTCCAGATACCCGTAATCATACCACTTCATAACTTTTACATGGGTTACTGCAATGATTCTTTTTGTGGAGAACACATCATGTTTGGACACCTTGTTGCTTGTGTATCCATAGAACTGTTGTTATTTAGGACCCTAGTGTGTGATTCCCCAAACAACATATCTATCATAAGCTACCTTCACTGGACTCCATAGCGATGGAACCATGTCTTTGATGCCTTGAATATCATCATATTTAGCAGCCTTGGTTTTTGTTGTAGAAGTCGTGTATTTCCTGCTTGAACTTCCACCTTTCAATACTCTAGGTCGTTGTTGATGAAGTAGTTAACGGGAACTACTTGACGACCTCGACCTTCAATCAACGGTAGAGGCTTGCTAAGGTTAAATGGATATTCTTGTCCTTTAGGGTTATTACAGTCAAGTCGATCAGTGACAACTTTATAACATTCTTTGAAATGATATTCGAGTTCCACTCGACTTCTGCATGTCCCTTTAAGAAGATTAAAAGTTGGTCCAACAAGGTGCTCTTGGGTCAGATTATCAATCTTAAGATTATTCATGACATATGCTGAGAAGTCAATAAGAGTGCTCATCAGCTCGTCAAAAGTGAGAGGAGGCTTTTCTGCTTAAGCAATTCTGCTGATCCAAGTTTGAGGTGGTCTAAAGTCAATAGATTTTGTAGCATTCCAATCAGAATTAGGAGTCGAAGGTCTTTCAGGTTTCTTGAACGGGTCACGTTCTGAAGTAGCCTCGATAGTGGGTTGATCATCAATGTTACCTAAATCACTTTCTTGATTCTATGGCATCTCGGTGTCTGCAGTCTCAAATACTAATTCCTCTACTTGCGTAGACTTACCAGATGATTTCGACTGAGACTTGGTGCCTTTGGATGAGCTTGACTTTGATTCTTTAGATTTAGAGCCTTTTGATGGTTCAACATCCTTACTTGTCTTCCTTCTTTTCAACCCTTGGTTTGATCCAGCTGGAGGGTCTTTATCTTTGTCTTTGTCTTCACGGTCTCTCTTCAAAGAATATGCTTTTCCATAAGATTCAAAGAGCTCCTTGTCAAGCTTGTAAGATTTGACCAGTCCATCATAGAGATCTCTGTGTTCTTGATCTCCTCGATACGATTTACTTTTCTGCATCTTGTCTAGAAGGATCTTCTTTAATTCAAACTCTGTGAGTGACGTTGCAGCCTCGTATGTAGATTTTGGTTGAGAAGAAGATTTAGCCAAGACGACATTCTCAAGTGATTCAGTAATGGTGCTTTGGATCATAGGAGTGGCGAATTCAGATACTTCCTTTGGTAGGATCTGAGGAAGTTGACTCTTGACTTCATCTTTGATGATATCTTTCACAGAATTCTCAACAAGATCTATGTTTCTCTTCCTCTCAGCTTGAGCTTTCTTCTCAAATTCTGTAGTGTATGACCTGAAAGCCTCTTGAATAGAATCACCAAGTCTTGTGCCAAGATGGGCATCTACCATTGCAGGAATTTTAGATTTGATTATTGCGAGGAGTTGAGCAGAATGGTCAGCTTGTTTGAATTAAGAAAGCTCTTTTTCCAAGGTAGAAGCTCTTTGATCGAATCCGAATAGGGATGAAAAATCTGGAAGTGTAGGAATTGAAGTTGTAGTTGTTTCAGTTGTTGGAGCAAGAGTTGGTGTTGACTGTTGTGGAAGAGGAGTGATTGGTGAAATTGTCGAGGGACTGATTGGTGGAGCTGCAGTTGAAGTTTCTGGGAAACTGTTACAGGTATTGTGAGAAGAGATAGATTCTGAGTACTTGGTTTTTCATGACGAACCTTGACATTCATCATGGACACGACTTCATTGTCAACTGGTGGAGCATTATCCAAGTTAAGAAATTAATTGGCAAAGTCGGATGAAATAAAAGAACTTTGCAATGGAACTTCAGTCTTCTGTGTGTCATGAACAATTATAAGTATTACATGTTCATCATCCTTGACTTGTTCGTATGTGGTCTATTGAGTGCCATCATCATGACCAGCATTAGTCATCTATGCATCTCCTTTCCCTTCTTCTTTATGCTCTGCATCTTTCAACCTCACGTTCACATCCTTATACAATTCCTCATACTCTTCATCATCATCAGAGAATTCATAGTTTTCAGGAGTACGAACATATTCTTCTTCATCATCATCGTTCTGATTAAGATTAGGATTATCATCTTTATCAGAATCAGTCTTTTCACTGTCACTTGCTTCATTGTCACCATCAGCATCACTGTTACCATCATCATCATCATCATTACTGACATTATCACTTTCACCATCATTGCTATAATCATCTTTACTATTTCCCCAAGATTCGTTTTTACTCTCAGACTGGTATTTGGGTACATCGAGAACCCCTGGTATAGTATCAGTTCCTTCATTTGTACCAGTTGTCTTGTCTTGTTGCTCATCAGGAACCTTTGGTTGGGAACCAACTCCATCACCTGAGCCACTTGCATGAAGCTTGTGAGTTTCCCGCTTGCTTTTCTTGAGAGTTTTCTTGAGCTGAGCAGCTTCAAGTAATGTTGCTTCAGAAAGTAAATCCATGTCTTTGCCTTTATCAACTTTAGCCGGTGCTTTCTTCTTCGACACAAACACACCAGGAGTGTCTCTGATGACTACACCTGCTATTGGCACAATAGAAGACTTCTTGGCAGGTTTCTTAGCTCGCTTAGGCTTTTTTGTAGCTTCTTTTTCTTCTTCTAAGACAGGAGACAGTTTCTTTAAGGGTGAAGCAACTTTTTTAAACTTCCTTGCTTTCTTGGGAGTAGCTTTTCTAGTAGCAAAGTCAAGATAAGTCTTGTGGGATTTAGAATCTTTAATGTCTTGATTGATCATCTCTTCAGGAATCAGAGCTCCATACTATTGATAATCTTGTGTTTTGGAGACAAACTTCAACGTACCCAGCAAGGTCTCATTACGAACTGTGTGAATATTTATCTGGTTCCTCATAGAGATGGTTTTATCTTTAGAGATGAAATGATTGATGATAACTTTAGTGAATCTTGGGTAGGGCATGTTCTCTTTACGTGCGGTACTTATGTCTCTGTTATCAACTTAAAACATAAAGTCTTCCCATAGTAAAGCAACAAAGTCCACATTCTTCTTGTTGTACATACCCCACAAGATTTGAGCTCTTAATGGCCTGAGCCTATCAAGTCCTGATGACTTTTCAGAGATGCACCTATTGATGATAGCAGTAAATGTTCTCCAAGGCTAGTGCATTTGATCTGTGTGGATTGCAGATAGCATATCACACTTGCCAGAGTAACCGAGCTCCTGGATGAATGAAACCATTTCTTCTTCGGAAGGAGGTTCAACAAAATCTTGGTTGGGGAGTCTGGGACAAATCTGGAGAATCTCACGAAATACTTCATTGTCAATTCAGAAAATTTTCTTATCCAACTTAAACCGGTATGCATCTGTATCTTTGATCTTTTTGATAGTGTTCCAGAATTGATGCATATATACTTCAGGGACTTCAGCAGTGATCAGGAATGCGGGATAGCATGAAGTGATTTTAAGAGCATCCAATGTGACTTGATATGTCTCTTCTCTTTGTGGATTGCTGAACTCAATTCTTGCGTTGCATTTTTCAATCTTTAGTCTTTTTTCTGGAGCAACCAAAGCATTGTCGAGAGTAACTTGTTGAGCGGGAACTGGATTCATGTTTCTGCTAAGAATATTCCAATACAGTTCATATACAAGCAAATTTATATCACTGATTGACCTATTTGATTCATGGGGATAGACTTAGAGAAGCAACTTATAGACATTAACTAGACATATTTATCACATTTTATCAGGCATTCAAACAAATTACAGGACGAGAGACACTAATCAGAAAGTCAATCTTAAGGTCAACAAGCTAACAATTGGTCAAACACAGTCAATATTGTAACTCACATATGAAATAAAAAAGATTTAACCTAAGATTAGTTATCTAGTGAAAACATTTAGGAAAAAATCAACTTTAATAATCATGTATAAATCGCCGCTTGCAACCATGTATAAATCGCCGCCTAAAAGTGTATAAATCGCCCCCTGTAAATATAGTGTATAAATTACTGCCTATGGAAAATGTGTATAAATCGCCGCCTATAGAAAATGTGTATAAATCGCCGCCTATAGGGAGATGTATAAATCGCCGCCTATAGGGAGATGTATAAATCGCCCCCTATACGCGAGTGTATAAATTGCCCCTATACTTGGATGTATAAATCGCCCCTTATACTTGGACGTATAAATCGCCCCCGATACTTGGACGTATAAATCGCCCCCTATACTTGGACGTATAAATCGCCCCTTATGTCTTGAGTGTATAAATCGCCTCCTTATATCCAGTATGTATAAATCACCTCATATATTTTGAACTTACACAAACCATGAATTTTTTTTGGCAATTAAAACACAAACAATCATGAACTAAGCATACAAGAACATCATATAGCAGTTATAACATGAATCAACCACGAATTTTTCAGTTAGAGTACAAAAGAGTAAGTTATCACATGTTTTATCCAAACTCACAAAATCTACATTCAAGATATGGATATTCTTGTTCAAACACGATCAAGAGAGTATACTATCACCTTTTAAACATAAACCTACTAACTTTTTTGTGTTTCTCCATAAAACTCAAATTTTCGAACCCAAGAATCAATCAAAACCCATTTGACTGCTAACCCCATAACAAATGTTATAAGCGAGTAATCTACGCACCTTAACTATCAAAACCCCTCAATCAATTTAAGATTTAGACCACTTTTGATTTTGATGAACCCTAAACCAATTTTTAGAGATTACGATCAATCATACATGTTTTGATCTAATTCCTTTTGCATATAAGTTGTTTGGATTATAAGGAACACGTTTGTAATTTACCTTAATGGCTGAAATGCACGTTTTGAAGATCTAGAATTTTTTCGAGTTATAAAAATGGTGGAAAGGGAAAAAATTAGGTGTGTTTGTGTTTGTATGTGTGACGAGGAACGGGTGAGGGGGTGTTTGTGTTTGAAACATTAGGTTTTGGACACAAATGCCCCCTGGACTATATACCCCTTTCTATTTTTACTTAATAACTTTCTTAAGGATTTTTTAGTTTGACTTTTGACACTTTTAGTCTCTAAAGTTTTAATAAGCTAGACTAAACCATAAGATTTGCTATCAAGACCCTAAAGGTATAAACACATAACATATAATGCACAATTAAGTTAAAATTAATTAACTTTCCATTAAGAATTAGTCTGTTATTGTTTAAAAACCTTTTTTTTTATCACATGATGATCTTTGAAGAAGATATTTGACATTTTCTCCCCCTCAAACAATGACCCGTTTTCTATTTAAAGAGCTGTAGTCGTTATTTGAGTGGTCAAATGCCTTGAAAACTCATCTTCTAATGAATTACTGAAATGATTATTTTATTTTAAAATCAACACCATAAAAGATAAGATTTCTCTTATTTTGACAAATAAATGCACTGACACGTACATTAATTTATATAATGGAAGCACGGGTTGTGTTGCAAAGTAAACACAAGCCTTTGAATGAATATTAAGTAATTCGTTCCTGAGAAAAATTAATTTTCCGTTGAGAGGACAAGTTTTCTTTTTGAAATACTTGCCTTTAAGTTGAAGACCGGGTTGCTATCGGAAATAATAGCAAGCCATATGACATATTTTCTATTCGAACTTTATTTACAGCTTTGTGCCATTATTAAATGACATTTCTAAAGGCCTAAATATTATCGATACTAGAAAACATGTCATGAAAAACCTATTTTTGTATTTGTCTAATTTTTTAATTTTGTATTTTTTTCTGGTTTTATATTTTTATATATTCTTTTTGAAAAATTTATATAAAATGAAAATTCTTTTTGGGTTTTTATGTTTTCATATATACATATAATACACAGGATATATCACGAGTTACCACCATTACTCGTCTTCTTCCTCTGTTAGACGTTTTAGCGTTTCCGGAGACATGCTTCTCATACCAAGCATTTCGATCAAGAAGTTGAATCTTTCTCGTGGCAAGGGTTTGGTGAAGATGTCAGCCAGTTGATATTACGTCCGAACAAAGTATAGTTCCACTATTTCATTCTCCACCTGCTCTTTTATAAAATGGTAGCGTACATCAATGTGCTTGGCTCTAGAGTGTTGAACGTTGTTGCAGCATAGAGCAATCGCACTTTTGTTGTCGCGGTACAGAGGAATCTTATTAAATGTAAACCTATAGTCTGTTAGTTGTGATCACATCCATAGGATTTGAGCATAACACCCAAATAAGGCAATATATTCAGCCTCTATACTCGAGATCGCAGTGCTCTTTTGTTTCTTGGAAGAACAGCTAACAAGTTTATCATCTAAGAATTGAGCGCTTCCTGATGTACTGCGTCTAGTGTCTTGACACCCCGCGTGATCTGCGTCTGAATATACAGTTAGAGACATATCGGTATCCTTCGAGTACCAGAGACCCATGTTAATGGTTCCTTTTAGGTGTCAAAAGATCTGTTTAACCGCATGTAGGTGCTTTTTGGTAGGCTTTGCCTGATACCAAGCACATAAGCATACTGCATAGATAAGGTCGGGTCTACTGGATGTCAGATATATGAGAGATCCAATCATGCCACGGTAAAGTGTAGCATCAACTGGTGTCCCCTGTAGATCTTCATCCAGTTTATTCTTTTCCACCATAGGTGTGTCTACAGAATCACTAGTTAGCAAACCATATTTTTTAATAATTTCAAAAGCATATTTTGATTGGTTTAGGAAGATGCCTCTAGGACTTTGAGAAATTTGTAATCTTAAAAAGAATGACATCTGCCTCATCATCGACATCTTGAAATTAGTGGTCATCAGATTAGCAAACTCATTACACAAAGCAGTATTAGTGGATGCAAATATTATATCATCAACATAAATTTGTACCAGTAATAAGTCGTTTCCGGCTTTCCATGTGAAGAGTGTTGGATCCACTGCACCTTTGGAGAAGTGTTGTGAAATGAGGAAACTTGACAGCATGTCGTACCATGCACGTGGTGCTTGTTTGAGACCATACAGGGCCTTTTTGAGCTTATACACATGTGATGGGTTGTCTTGATCCACAAATCCTTCTGGTTGAGAAACATAGACCTCTTCTTTGAGCTCGCCATTTAAGAAAGCGGTTTTGACGTCCATTTGAAAGATCATCATATTCTTGTTGGTGACATTTGCTACGAAGATACGGATGGCCTCTATTCTTGCAACTAGTGCAAATGATTCCTCGAAATCGATTCCCTTCTCTTGCCTGAATCCTTGAGCAACTAATATAGCCTTATTCTTAAGTACCCCGCCAAATTCGTCCGTCTTGACCTTATAAATCTATTTTAGATTGATCAACATGACTTTATCTGGACACGGCACCAATTCCTAAACTTGTAG
>BQNB010032328.1:0-53261 GCA_026074375.1 Tanacetum coccineum | reverse complement strand
ATTTTTTACCATCTTTTTGACCTAAGACGGCTCCACCTGCGAAATCACTTGCATCACACATAAGTTCAAACGGAAGATTCCAATTTGAGCTTACGATCACAAGAGCACATGTGAGTTTCTCTTTCAATGATTCAAAAGCTTTTTGACATTCATCATCGAACTCAAATGGAGTATCTTTTTCGAGTAGCTTATTTAGAGGTCTACCAATTTTTGAGAAGTCTTTAATGAAACGTCGGTAAAAACCGGCAAGTCCCAGAAAACTTCTAATACCTTTGATATTAGTAGGGGTGAAAGTTTTGAGATTACGTTGATTTTTGCTTTGTCAACTTCAAGTCTGGCGCTAGACACCTTGTGTCCGAGCACAATTCCTTCTTTGACCATGAAGTGACATTTTTCCCAATTAAGGACAAGGTGAGCATCTTTACAACGTTAGAGCATTTTATCAAGATTGTTTAGGCATGTGTCGAAAGAGTTTCCGAATACAGAAAAATCGTCCATGAATACTTCGACGGATTCTTCGATCATATCGTGAAAGATTGCCAACATACACCTTTGGAATGTGGCATAGCCCGAAAGGCATTCGCCTATAAGCGTATGTTCCGAAAGGACATGTGAATGCTATTTTCTCTTGATCATTAGGATCGATAGGAATCTGAAAATATCCAGAAAAACCATCAAGGAAACAGAAATATTTATTTCTCGCTAGTCTCTCTAGCATTTGATCCATAAATGGTAAGGGAAAATGATCTTTTGCGGTTGCTTCATTGAGTTTACGATAATCGATGCATACTTGCCAACCTGTAACGGTTCTTGTTGGAACAAGTTCATCATTTTCGTTGGTGACAACTGTAATACCACCTTTCTTTGGTACATAGTGGATAGGACTAACCCAAGGACTATCGGAAATTGGATAAATTATACTGGTATCCATGAGTTTCATGATTTATTTTTTAACAACTTCATGCATGTTCGGATTTAACCTTCTTTGTTTTTGGACAACGGGTTTTTTTCATCAAGAAGTTGTATCTTGCGTTTGCAGAATGATGGGCAGATACCAGGAATATCTGTCGTTTTCCAAACAAAGGCTTGCTTGTGCTTTTTAAGAACAAATATGAGTTTGTTTTTCTTTTCTTTGGATAGCTGAGATGATATGATTACAGGAAGAAAAGAGGGTTCTTCTAGGAATACATATTCCAGATTATCAAGAAGAGGTTTAAGTTCGAGATCCTTAGGAGGTTCTTCGAGAGATGTTTGATTTTATAATCAGTATTGATGGTGATTTTTTCAAATGGTGGGTCTTCAGTGTCGGAATTAGAGTCAGAGTTTTCATCAGCAGTCATTTCCATGAATTCATCAAATTCAGCGAAGATTTCTTCTTCGAGAAGGGTTCTTTCAATGGAATAAAGGATTTTACTACCTTCATCTAAAAGAGCATCAAAATCTTCTTCTAAGATTTCATCGATGACATCGATGCTGAAACAAGTATCATCGTTTGAATAAGAGTGTTTCATTGCATAATCGATATTGAAAATCATTCATTCAGTTCCAACTCCAAGGTTGAGTTGTTTTTGTTTAACTCGAATCACTGCATCAGCAGTATGAAGAAATGGTCGTCCCAAGATGAGGGGAACTTTACTATCTTCTTCCATTTCGAGAATAACGAAATCAGCAGGAAAGGTAAATTTACCAACTTCAACGAGCATATTTTCAGCTATTCCAACAGGGTATTAGAATGATCTATCGGCTAATCTTACGCTCATTTTGGTAGGTTTAAGAGTCTCGAGAGATAATTTGGCATATAACGAATATGGCATAAGGTTAATGCTAGCACCAAGATCGGCTAAGGCATTGCAGGAGAAGGTTTTGTTGAAATTACATGGAATAAGAAAACTTTCGGGGTCTCCGAGTTTAGGTGGAACTTTGTTTTGGATCATTGCTGAACTTTCATCGCTTAAGAAAGCGGCAGAGATTTGTTCGATTTTGTGTTTGTTGCTTATTAGTTCCTTGAGAAATTTTCCATAATTAGGCATTCCGGCCAAGACATCGATAAGAGGTACATTGATTCGGACAACGCAGATCATTGTCAAGGAATTTTCCGTATTGAGTTTCCATTTTCTCTTTCCTTAGGCGTTGAGGATAAGGGATTTTTTGGTTTGTAAGTGTTTGGGCAACGGAGTTTCTTTAACTAGTTTTGGATTTTGAATTTTTGGTTGTGGTGTCAGTTCTTCATCTTCATCATCGCTATCGAAGTTGATAGGGTTTTCAGAATCGTTTTGTTGATTATCTGGGTTTACTGGTGGGTCGTATGATTTACCACTCCTTGTGAATACGACATTCACATGCTCATTGCGAGATTGTGGTGGTTGATAGGCTTTGGAGTTGTGCCCCTAGTTGCGTTATTGTTTGAGTGTTGCTATGAAGAGATCCAGAGGGTCCACCAGATTGCTTGTCAGCAAGTCTGTCGAACTTGGTTTCAAGGTTTTAGATTGAAGCTTGATGATTTTTGGCTACGGTTTCGAGTTAGGCTTTGAGATCCCTGATTGTTTCTTTGACGAAAGCATTGGTCTATGCTGAGATTTCATGAAATCGTTAAATTGTTTTTGAAGATCATAAGGTTTGTCATCAGATGTTGGATCGTATGTTGTCTCGATTGTAACTACTTCGTTCGTTCGAACGCTAATTATCGCGATTCGAGTCTCGGTCGCGGTAATCATTGTAAAAACGAGTCTTACAAAAAGTTTGCATTAATTTAGCCTCTTCTTCGCGAGACATAGTATTCATCTTCATTAGACCCGGTTTATTTTTTTGCATGTGGTTTTGGAGTTGCTTATACTGAGGCGTTCCATTTTAAGAGTTCATGGCACCGTTCGGCCCTAAATTTTTCAGATATCATAATTACTGCTACCTTCATCGGCGAAAGCAATGGTTTTTTTAAGAGATGATTTAGTTTTTTGATTTTTAGCCCAGTCGAGCTTGAGTAAGACTTTGTCTTCGAGAAGCTGATAAGCTTGATTTGGTGTTTTATAGAGGAAAATACCACTGCTGCGGCATTACGGAGACTTCTTAGCGTTATTTCTCTGAGACCATGATAAAAGAATTTATGATAATATTGCCCTTGACATATTGGAGACCATTGTGCTGTTTTGGGATCATTTCCTTCATTCGAACCAGGCATCGATAGAGATTCGATCTCAAGACGAGAGAAGGCTCGGATTTCTCTGAGAAGTCGGTCGAAAAGAGCTGGGGGGAAAGAATCAGCTAATGAAAGCGGTTCAAAGTTCATCCCAAGTTTCAATAGTTCCTTCGTTAAGTTCGTCTAACCATGTTTTTGCTTCTCTAGTTAGTGACAGGGGAAACATCATTAGGCGGACGGCTTCATTTTCAGTATCTCTGTATTTGAACATATCATAAATTTCTAGGAATTCATGAATGTGTTTATCAGGATCGGTTTTGGTTTTACCATCAAATTGGTTTCATTTGACAAAGGTCAAGTGGTTGCCTTTAATAGCAAATTCGTTAGCAGTTTCAGGAATAGTGATCGCAAAACCAGGAGTCGGAGCGACAACATGGTCGGCAGCCCACATGGGTTCATCATCCACTGGGTCGTAGTTTCGAAGAATATCAAGAAAGTAACAAAAGTAATTGATGTTAAGAACTGGCGGGTAGACAATTCTCGGGTGTTGTGGTGGATTATTTCTTTGATTGAATGGAACTCTTCTGTCTCGTCGACGACGTCTTCGATTCAGAGTACGTTCAGGTTCAGGTAACGGTTCAACAAGTTTAGAAGTGGAAGCACGTGTATGCATCCAATGGAGAAATTATTCAGGTCAGTTTGCCAGAAAATTGTACGGCGATTTGAAAAAGAGAGAGGAGTTAAAATAATTTTCCAGAGTTTGACTACATAACAACTAAGAAATCCCCTACAACAACGCCAAAAACTTTGATGTGTTTCAAAAGCTTTAAATTTATAAGACTGAAAATACCGGATAATTATATGGAAACACACGGGTAAAAATATAACCCACGTATGTAGTATAATCTTTTTAGGTAAGACCAGGTCGTTCCACAGGGATTTGAGTAGTGATGCAAATAATCAGAAAGAAAATAGACTTAACAAGTTTGAAAATAACTTTTGCTTTCCAATTATAATAAGTATTACTACTCCGGAAAGTTTGGAGAATGATTTAAAAAGTGTTTGGAATAATTAGACCTCAAAGATGAGACATTAATTTATAAAAATGATTTCTCGTCAGAAAACGTTTTCACAAACTAACTTGGTTAACTTAAGACTTATATTTAGTTAACTAGACCAAATGTGTCACTCAAATAATCCAGTTACTATTATATCAAAGCTTATTTTGTTTATCAATTTACGAAAGTGAATTCTCGGCACAAACTGTAAAGACCATAAAACAAATCTTTAAAACCACATAGATCATAACGGTAATTCGACTATACCATATGATAAATAATCTAAGTTGAAAAGCAAAAAGAGATATGGATAAGATATAACAGGTTTTGCAACATAATCTAAGATAAAGAGATCATGATCATACAAACCTATTCATTATCGTAACTTCACCGATAGGTCATGAGAGATTTAGCCTCCTCATGTCTAGGAGTTCATAATAAAGAGTACTTTTTACATAAACTTCCATTATTTCGAAAAAATAAGTATGAACCGTCTTCGTTCTTGATTCGTTAGATCTTTTCTTTCAAAAGAAGAGGTGTTTTTGTGTTTAGGTAAAAGGGAGGAAGTTTTTGTGTGAGGAGATTTGGTTTTTAGGAATGAGATTGGATTCTTTGAGATGAAAATCGTTTCTTAATTTTTATATGCTAGTTTGGGTGCAAAGTGCGACGCACTTTGGAAAAAGTGCGGCGGACTTTGGGTGTTAATGCGATAGCATTTAATGGCTTTTACTGGAAGTGCGGCGCACTTACAAATAAGTGCGGCGATTTTGAGGAGTTAATGTTGTGCATTTATTAGACTTTAATTCTTCAGACTTTGGGAAAAAGTGCGGCGGTCTTTGGCTTTAAAGAAAAGTGCGGCGCACAATGTTATAAGTGCGGCGCACATCTTGAGTTTTAGCTAAAAATCTTTTTTTTTCTTTGTATTCGCCTCCCAAATGTATTATTGTCTTGAGCTTGGTTCTGTAGAGTCTTCAAGTGAACCTATAAGCAATTTAAGCTATTTAAGTATCAAAAGTTCATGAGAAATGATAAAATATATACATAAATAACGCCATAAAAACATGTATAATTTGGGCGTTATCAAATCCCTCCACACTTAGCTTATTGCTTGCCCTCAAGCAATGGAAGCGAGAAATTAAAATCATTTATCATGACTTGGAGAAATTTTGGATTTTATAAGAGTTTGCATATTAGATAACTTTTCAGGCATAGACATATAACATAGCACCTTACATAGGAATACTGTTAGATTTTTAAATTCACTCAGCCACTCAGATAGTGTTAAGTATGTTTTTGTGAAGAACACTCAATTTGCACAGACATAATCTAGACAGCTACCATAGGCTTTTACTTAACACATAAACCTGACCAAAGGGCGGAACTTTGGTACTAGAGAGGATCCAATCTTTATGCGCCGAACATAAGCCTTTTCTTTGAACTACTATAACACACATATATATAACTTTTTTTTAATATGATAAATAAGGTTTGGCATAGGACTTTTTCAATCAATTTTCAGATATTTCAGCAACATAGCATTAAAAGGAGTGCTTGCAAGAACAAGGACTTGCGGGATACATTTCATGTGATAGGCTTCGGTCTAGTAAATGATGATTAAGCACAAGTTCTAGAGCTTCTAAATTACCGGCTCTCAATATAATTAACAACCAATACCAATGATCAAGAAAATGACAAAGACCATAAACTTCACCAATCCGAAACAATAAAAAACGACAGAATAGACACATATGACTGCATTCAAACCTTAACTCGAACAAGCTAAAGGCATCAATTATCTTGGGTATCAAAGGTAGATACCTGAATATTCTAAAGGCTTAAATTCTCACAATTTTAGAGGACTGGGTGAATGGCAGTCTAAAATGTCAATACAGTGGACTAGCCTTACTAAGAGCATTTTTATATAAATTGTGAAAAGCATAAAATTAAGATTTTTCATAAAGTCTCATTTGGAAAGTTTTTTTGGCAAGGGCAGAACATAAAGGGATATGAATAATAGTTTTCCTATTTGCTCCCTCCACACAATAAGTTGAACATTGCCCTCAAAAGTGAAAAACTGATATACGATATAAAATAGGGAAAATTAAATCAAAACTATACTTCCCTGGGAATAAGAAAATGCATAGCAGAGAAGCTATTTCTTGAGCAACTTCATAATTTTCCATACTTTTAAGCTAAATTCCACGCATAAGAGTTGTCACACCCCGCCAAGTCGAAACGCGAGCGGTAAACAAAATAGATATCATCACAACCATGTTGTCTATATCTAGAAAACTAAAATGTAAAAACAAAGTTAGCAAAGACCACAAAGTGTCATAACAAACCCAAAACCTAATGGTGTCTTTATTTTAATGAGAAAATGTGGTCTCATCAATAAATGATCATGCAAAACAAAATCCAAACAATTCATGCAAACACATTTATTCAAACAGAAAGCATAAATAAACATCAGCAATCCTACGGTCTCTTCATCCTTCGCTCAATCTTAGCACCATTAATCTCACTGAAAAATGATGCTTAAAAGTCAACATAAAGTTGAACGAGAATCATAGTGTTACGACATACAACGATATTCCCAAAATAAACTATCAATAGCGCTGTCAATTACCAAAACAATTCATGACACCAATTAACCACAACGGACGGAACGTGCCCCACGATCCACAATTATAAAAAAAATTCATATGTGCGCTACATGGCATCATATTAGCTCACGCATTCTAACCAATCGTCCGTAAAAAAAAGGAAACCTCATTTTTCATATTGAGATCCACAAATACCAAACAAATCAAATCATAACACAACTGGGACGGAACGTGCCACTATCCAATACACTAACACATGCAAGCCTAAATAACAATTTACACGCCAACAAGCATCATTCATCACCCCAAAATAACATAAGAAAAAGGGGCAGAAACTCACCTTTGCTTAGCTATTTCCAAAGATTCCAACAAAAAAGCTACACAAACAACTAGCACAAATCTAAACAACAAATAACTCCGTGTTACAACGCTACTAAGCCCAAAAGCTATAATCACATTTAACGAATCATATGATACGATAACTAAGATGTTCTATTAACCCCATGGGTCACCCCGACATCATACCCAACTTTACCACTTCGTTAACAAGTTCACTAGTAGTCACAATTTGTTCATAACAGCAGAATTTAACGTTACTAAACGAACTCATACCCTCTATTTTGAACTGACTCCCTAATTCATACCAAAATAACCAAGGTTCATTTATGAGTATAATAACTACCCTGATCCATAATATTCCATTACATGCACAAGTACTCCCTAAGAAAATCAAACTCAAACATTCCCCAAGTTCGATCTTGTTTGCACACTAAAAAATTTGGACCAAAAACATACTTATACTCCCAAATAAGAAGCACTACTTTGGGGGATTTTCCTAATAGACAATAGAATCTAAACTCTTAGAAGGGCTAAGATAAATTCAAATTTTAAGTGGGGGTTTTATACCTCGTAATCTACCTAAACATACCCGTATATTACTGCCTTTGGACACTTTTCATGCCAACCAACTTGAATGACTCCCGACCTCAAAAACATTCCGTTGCTCGATGTTCAGAAACTAGACTCTCTGAGCTACATCATAGGCACCAGAAACTTGACAAAATCTATTCATCATTGAGATATCATCCAAACAACACAGCCCTAAATTCTGCCCTAATCTAAATCAAATTCTAACGCGATCTAAACCCTAACGAATACACCCATGATCCAATTAAACCCAATCAATTATAAATGTTTAATTATATCATTAATTACAGATCTTATGAAACCCTCACTATCTATCATAATAATTATTACATGTTCTTAATGATAATTAACTCAAAGGATTATAATTTATACCTTAAATCTTCGAATCTTGAACACAAAAATCACCAAACTTGAAAAAAAATATTTTTCTTCTTCCTCCTTTGATAAAATTCGGCTGGGACAATTAAAAACAAGAGGGAGAAGGGTTTTTGGTATTTTTATAAGGTTTACAAAAGAGGATAGGATATAGATCTTTTACCAATTTTAATTAAAGTAAGATTTATTTTCCTTATTTTTCTTTTATCCTAAAAACCGGCCGATTGGCCTTATTTATATATTTTTATTTTTTTTATTATCTATTAATTACTTTAATTAATAACATTACCTGGAAGTTTCATAAAACCTTACTTGGTTTGCGCATACTTTTTGCTTAAAACGCAATTTACAGACTTTTAAAAATAAATAACTTTTTATATTATTACCCAACTTTACAAAAATATAAATTTTATTTCTTTCATATTTTAACTACTAGAACCTAAATCATATCCTAATAATACTAACACAAAAGATACATATACGGTATAATATACTTACACAATTAACGTGAAAGCCGCTTCAATCACCAAGAATCTTTTCCTTGTCATGCAAAAAATGAACGAAAAGAACTCGAAAAAAATCACACAAATCCAATCCCAATGAGACGATCACGCACAATGGGTTTGATTAGATCAAATCTCACATTCCCCACACAACACACATAAACACATATAAACAACATAACCATTCATTGTAACAGAATACATAAGTCAACACTATAGTTTGACTAACCTGCTCAAGTCCTGGTTTGTCACAGTATCCCTCCTTAAGGAAATCTCATCATAGATTTAACCAAAAGGTTCAACTCTATCGATTACCAAACAATAAATTAGGATACTATATCTGTTCAAGTAGATCTCATTCCCATACCCAAGAAACTCAGATATACACTATGTACATCCAACTAATTTTCACAAGATATCTTAACTGCTAACCATTGCTTGCCTGCCCACAAAAGGGAAAGTATAACAGCATAACCGCTCAAACGAAAATGAAACATCCAACAACCTAAACCTCGACCGTCATCAAGGAGATACTCGTTAAAAATCTTATGTTGCGTTAACAACCGTCATTTACAACTAGTCACGCAACTCATCAACAATAACTTATCGTAGAACCCAAGTTTATAAGTTGCTACAAGCCTAACATTTATGAAATCAGCTCGACTTCGTGTTTATTCATAAAATAACATTTAACCAAAATCACACCAACACATCTAGAGGGCATAACTACGTCTACAAGAGAACCTTACGTACCAACTTTAACATAAAACTCCCAATGATCCTTGCTCAACAAACAAGTGATACACAGTTACCTAAAGTCTTAAAGACCACACTTTTCGAGCCCAAATGGACCTTAACTACCACCGATTCATGCTTAACATTTTAACCTCTTAACCTTCACGGGGTTACTGACACAATAGTTTCCTCAACAAACAAAGACTATTGTCAACCTGATCTCATCTAATGGAACATGCAGACTACGATCCGCCAGATATTGTTTTTAGGTTTGGCACATGAAACTTGTCCATTACACTACACAATTCCTCAGTCAATCTCAACTATAAGCTACAGACCGACTCTTTCAAGAATCTGTAAAAATGGCCGTACATACCTCGGTGCTAACTTACCCTTTTTCCCAAAGCGAATTACACCTTTCCAAGGTATCACTTTTAGCATAACCCGATCTCTTACCTCAAACTCTAACGGTTTGCGTCTATTATCAACATAGCTCTTTTGACGGTCTCTTACCGCTTTGAGCTTTTCTCTTATCAATACCACCTTATCTGTCATATCTAGTACTACTCAAGGCGGGGGGGGGGGGGGTGGGGGGGGGGGGGGGGGGGGGGGGGCCCCAGTCAAACTACCTCCTCCAATCTCTGCCCATAAGAACGGCGAACAACCTTTCATTCCATACCAAGCTCAATACAGAGCACACCAAATACCTACGAATGATAACTACAACCAAAATCAATAACACATGCCCTCATTATATCTTCCTAAATTCTAAATCATACGATCACTTTGTCATCTGCTTGAGGATGCTAAGCAGTACTCAAATCCAATCGTTATCTCAACACTATTCCCAGTTCTGCCAAAACATACAAGAGTAAATCATCCATCCGCAATCTAAGTTAATCGTCACGTAAATTTCATTCTTGACTAATATCTCATTAATATAAATCCTTGCCACTTCACATCTTGAATATTCTTGTATAGCTAGAAAATGAGGCTAACTGTCAGTCAAACTACGTATCCATGCACCCAAAGTCACATCATACACACACTTTGACCTGGAAATTTAGTATAAAATCATGGTTATTCTATCTCATTTTCACACAAGTTCTAGGATGTATTAGCAAGCCAAAAGTCTTTTGACATATGCAGCTTTCACCTCTTAAACAAAACCAACATTGCTACATAGGGTAACTATAATATTTTCTACACGTGGCTACAATACAGATCTCTAAGGGTTATAGTATGACTTATCCCGCACCCGGATGTACCAAGAACCTTGATGCATGAGCCTCATCCAATACTTCGTCCTCATATTCCCTAATAATCTAAAGCGATGAACGTCGATAGTAACCTGCCAATCCTAAGAATAATCAACAAATTCCTCACTGCCTCACTCTTACTCGGATCCACGTTAATACGTTATGGTTGACCACGTGACCAAGAAAATGCACTTCTTGTAACCAAAACTCACACTTAGAAAACTTTGCATACAACTTCTCTTCCTCAGTGACTCTAACACTAACTTCAAATGAACTTCATGTTCCTCCTTCGACTTTGAGTAGGCCAGAATGTCATCAATGAATACGATGATAAACCTACCTTAGTACGGTTTGCAAACCCGGTTCATTAAGTCCATGAAAACCGCTGGTGCATTGGTTAACCCAAAAGGCATAACCATAGACTCAAAATGTTTGTATCTCGTTCGAAATGCGGTCTTTGGAATGGCATCCTCATGCACTCATAGCTGATATGATAACCTGACCGAAAATCTATCTTTAAGAAAGGACACGCTCCTCGTAACTGATCAAACAAGTCATCAATCCTAGGGAGTGGATAACATTTTTTTAACAGTTAATTTGTTCAACTCCCTATGATCAATACACATGCGAAAAGAACCTCCTTCTTCTTCTTGAATAACACGTGTGCTCCCCATGAAAAGTGACTAGGTCATATGAAACCTTGTCCTCCAGACGTCCTTGAAGAGTTCAGACAATTCTTGCATTTCTGAGGGTGCCAAACGATATGGAGACTTTGCGACCGGCGTCGCTCCAGGAACTAAGTCTATACGGAACTCAACTTGTCTCCCTATAGTCGATACACATTCAAAAAGATCCATCCTTCTTCTTCACGAATAACACAGTTGCTCCCTACGATGAATGACTAGGTCGTATGAAACCCTTGTCTTGCAACTCCTGAAGTTGCCCAGACAATTCTTGCATTTCTGAGGGTGCCAAACGATATAGAGACTTCGAGACCGGCGTCGCTCCAGAAACTAAGTCTATACGGAACTTAACTTGTTGTCGTGGTGGTCATCGATAAATCTTCCAGAAACACATCAATAAAATCTCGTATGACGAAAATATCACTCAATTTTGGTTTATCTACCTTTGTGTTCATTAAGGTTTTCACGACTCCTTGAGTACGTTCATCATGAACCCGAAGTATCTCATCACCTTCCAACGGTATCCTAACTACCTTCTCATGACATACTATCACAAACTTCCTCTTGGACAACCAGTCCATTCCACAATCACATCAAAGCTTCAACGACTCAACGGTATCAACGAACTCCAAGGGTTACGAACAATCGAATAGGATAACAAATGAATATCGAGTCAAAGGCTAGAATGCATATAGGAGATTCCACATATGCAAATAGACGTGGATCAAATGACATAACAATCCTTTGAAAGAAAGGATACGTTTATGTACCGAGTGAACACGTAAACAAAAAAAAAATCAATAGGCGTACCACGACAAAAGAACACATAAAAAAATCTATACGAAAGACGAGAATTCTTATACCAATTATTGACTTTACTCGAAAGACCAAATTAACTAATGTTTTTATAAAAATCAATTTAAAATAAAGAAAGTCACTTTAAGTATAAAAATCATTTTAAATAATAATGAAATTGTCTTAAATGTAATCTTTGAAAAATTCATTCTGGTTGTCATAAAAATTTAGAGATGGTTGTCTAATGGTGTATCGTACCTTACCACTATGAATCACTTTAAACCTGGTTTTTATGATAAAATAAAATCTATTTACAAAGATCATTTTATACATAGTTTTCTCCAAACACCAATACAATACATCCAAAGGGTTTTTATAATTAGACATCAATTATAAAATATGTTACTCAAACAAAGGACAACATAATACCAAAGGGATCGTAAAACACTGTACATACCCTAACAAAATTCTATTGTTTGAAAAGGAAAGTAAATACCAGGAACCATATACTCAAAATAAAATCAAACAAACTCGTACAAGAAAACTCATGCAAGACGTTACGTACCCAAAAGAAAACGTAAGGTCTTATCCAAAATAACGATCACAAAAGAGCAGGTCTAAACAAACAATCGAGCAACGAGCAACCACAATAATAATAATAATACTAAGTATCCGCAAATACTAGAGAAACTTACTATCTAAACTACCTATCATGCCTCGATACTTGGTACTATCTACCGACTCACACTCTTCATCTTTCGTAAGTTTAGTATCGGAGGACATGGGGGTTTTTATTGGTTTAGAATCTTCTAGACCAAATTTCTTAAGCATTTATTTAATATACTTAGATTGATTAAAGAATATACCATCTTCCATTTCGTTTAATTGGTATCCAGGAAGACGTTAAGTTTTTACCCATCATGCTCATCTCGAACTCGTCATGCATGATTTTGGCAAATTCATCACACATGTCTTGACAAGTCGAACCGAATATAATGTCATCGACATATATTTGAACAATGATGAGATTTGAACTTTTCTTCTTAGTAAAAAGAGTGTTATCTACCATTCCCATTTTATATTTATGTTTAATAAGGAAAGCTTTTAACTCTTTCATACAAGCTTTGGGTGCTTGTTTAAGACCATGTAAACTTTCTTTAATTTATAAACATGATCCAGTTTTTTGAAAATCAATGAATCCCGGAGGTTGTGCCACGTATACCTCCTCATTGATAAAAACGTTCAGGAATGCACTTTTTATATCCATTTGGAATAGTTTAAAATCTAAGGCACAAGCATAAGCTAATAATATTCTAATTGACTCAAGGTCTAAGCAAGGGGAGTTTTTTTTTGTAAAGGTTTCATCATAATTGATGCCCTCTTGTTGGTTGTAGCCTTGACCAAATAACCTAGCCTTATTTCGAGAAACAACACCGTTCTCATCTAACTTATTTCTAAATACTCCACTTAGTTCCTATGATTGTCATATTCCTAGGTTGTGGAACTAACTCCCAAACGTCATTAGCAACGAATTGATTTAATTCTTCTTGCATGGCGACTATCCAACTTTCATCTCCTAACGCTTCATTCACATTCTTAGGTTCTATAGTTGATATAAAACAAAAGAAGTTACTTTGGTTTTGGGCTTGTGACCTAAGGGTTCTTTGGTTAAGGTTTCCTATGACATTTTCTAATGGATGGTTCCTAGATTCCTTAATATTGACTATTTTATCAATCTCAAAAGTTTCATCCACAATGTCATTTTCTAGGTTTTTCTTTTTGGTGACCTTAATTGCTTCTTCTTCATCTAAGTCATCATCCACCAAGGGTGATGTCTTAGAGGGTGGAGGAGTTTCATCGAATGTCACGTTAAGTGATTCTTCGACTCCCCCACCCCCCCCCCCCCCCCCCCCCGATCCTAGTGTGTTTGTTTAGGATGATGTAGGCTTTACTATTTTAAGAATAACCTAAAAAGACACCTTCGTATGACTTTGGGTCAAACTTGGTAAGGTAGTCTTTTGTGTTCAATAATGAAGACTTACTTCCAAATCACTCTAAAAAAAATATCTAAGTAGGTTTCCTACTCTTAAAAGTTCGTAAGGTGTTTTTCCAAGAATGGCTCTAATGAGAATTCGGTTGAGAATGTATGTTGAAGTATCTACGGCGTTACACCAAAAATTTGTGGCAACGATTGCTCATTCAACATAGTCCTACTCATTTCTTGAAGTGTCCTATTTTTCCTTTCGACCATGCCATTTGATTGAGGAGTGCGTGGAGCCGAGAAGTTATGTGTAATACCATTGGCATTACAAAACTCTCCAAATTGCACCTCATTATCAAATTCTCTACCGTGGTCGGTTCTTATTGACACTATTGAACAACCTAATTGGTTTTGATTTGCTTACTAAATATTTTGAAGTGATCGAAAGCTTCGGTTTTGTCCTTAAGTAATCTAGTCCAAGTATACCTAGAGTAATCATTCTACTATGACTAGGGGTTAATTAACGGTTTCCTCCGTAACTCCGTACGGCGGATGGACCAAAGAGATCCATATGGAGGAGTTCTAAGCATCTAGTCGTTGAGACTATATTCTTAGCTTTGTGACTAACGTGAGCTTGTTTTCCCATTTTGCAAGCATCACAAAAATGTTGATCAAACTTAAGCTTAGGTAGGTTTCTAACTAATTCCTTAGAAGCTAACGATTGAATGAGACGCATGTTTGCGTGACCTAACCTCCTATGCCACAATGTGGAATTTTTCATCATACATAGCTAGACAGAATTTGATCCTTCGGTGATTTCCTAATTTCATTCACATATAAGCCTTTTTCCTAATACCTCTACCTATGACTTTACCGTCCTTAGTGATTTCACTACCATGTTCAGAGAAAGTTACTCTACACTTATTGTCACATATTTGTCCTATACTTAGCAAGTTAAATCTTAAGTTATCACATGGTTCTACATTATCTATATTGAGAGAGTCATTAGAGATCGTACATTTGCCAATGATGTTACCACGAAGATTACTACCAAAAATGACGTTACCTCCATTGTATGCCTTGTAAGTGGAGAAGAGCTTTCTGTTGCCGTCTTTGTTTAGAGCATCCGATATCCTTGATCCATTCGTCGGGTTCCAAGTCGACACCAAGGCATATCTATTTATATAGTACAATGACTCAAACATTTGGTTCCTAATATCTTATGGGTCCAAAATTGTTAGTGCCAAACATCCATTGCATTTGACGTAATTGGTTGGGATGCGAGAATGGAAGACACATTTCCCATGGCATGTAACTTTGACGTGGAAAGTTATTCTAAGTTACGGGAAAACCATGAGGTTGGTTTTGTCGACCAACATGTCTTTTTGGTTGCGGTGTTTTAGGACGAGAATAATTATTATTGGTCTCTGCTAGGAGGTGGAGCTTTTGATCTAAAATTGGGTTTCGAAAATCAACTCGGGCTTTGACAATGGCTTATGAATTGTTTAACTTCATTGGCACTAGCAACATGAATTTTGACTTTTTTTTCAATTATGGGTTTTGGTCTTGGAACAAAAAAATGATTTTTGAAAAGGACACAGTTTTTTTTCCAGGCGTTGTTGGTGGCGGTCCCAAAATTATTTTGGGGGTCGCCTGATCAATTTGGGGGGCCGCCCATATTTATAGGACCTCCATCAAAGGACACCTTTTTTTGAGCTTTTACAAATTTTATTTCCTTAGTTCCATAGATGTGCTTCAAATGAATTAAAACCTAAACCTAGTTTATCATCGGAAGGTTTTTGACTACTTAACATTTCATTTAAGCAATGAGTACTTTTTTCAAATTTATTTAATCTAGTAGATTCTTCTTTGAGTTTTTCATTCTCAATTTTAAGCGCATGACACTTAGCACAAACGAGATCAACTCCCTTATTTTTCTCGAGTGTGGATAATTTATCTTTTAGTCTCTAAGCTCGTTTTCTAGACTATTTCTAGTAGCTTTTAACCTTTTGTTCTTAGTGATTATCTTTAGACTCATTTTGCATAACTTATCATATTTGTTGTCTAAAGCTAAATCATCAATTGATGAGTTTTCATCACTAAAGTAAGATGATTCGGAACATACCTCACTTGATGCATGAGCTACAAGACACGTTTCATCTTTGAACTTTTTCATCATCTTCTTCCCACGCTATCGCTCCAAGCGGCTTCGGGACAAAGCTCTTTGGATTCTTATCTTTTGGTGGTTTTGGACATTCTCCAATAAGTATGATTCGGGTCACCGCATTAAAGCCTTTTTTATTTTTTTTAAAAAATCACTTTTATCGTCTTGTCATCGCGGCTTCTTTGGAACGTCTTTTTGTCATTCCTAGGTTGTCTCACGAATCTACCTCTTTTTTAAAGAATCTTTTTTGAAGTCTCTTAACCGCCATGGTACTTTGTCTTCGCTACCGGAAGTCGAACACTCTTCATCACTAGATTCTTTCTTAACCTTTAAAGCAATAGATTTCCTTTCAACTTTTGCTTTGACTATTTTGGAATCTTTCTTGATGATCATTTCATGAACTTTGAGGTTCCCGATAAGTTCATCAAGAGATAGTGATGTTAAGTCTTTCGACTCTTCAATCACCGTGACCTTTGCTCTCCATTTAGGATGTAGAGCTCTAAGAAACTTTTCTTAGTAGTTCTTACTAGAATAACATTTCTTTAAGAGCTTTAAGACTAGTAATTTAGTATTAAATCTAGCAAAGCATATCTATAAGATTGTCTTCGAAATGATCGAATTTTTCTATTGTTGAACCAAAAGGTCGATCTTATTATCTTTGACTTGGCTATTACCTTGATGGGTGATTAATAAAGTTTTCCAAATTTCTTTTCGTGTTACACATGAAAATTCTTTCATATTCTTTTCTTGGCAAAGCATTGTAAATAACCATTTTGGCTTCATTATTTTTCGCAAGTCTCTTTTTGAGATCATCGATTTGTTTTTCAAAAGGGATAACCTCATCTAATTTGGTTTCCGGATTTGTCAATTGGTTGAAAATCATTATTGGTAATAATATGCCAAAGATCTAGATCTTTTGATTTAATATATGTCTCGAATCTATTTTTCTAATAAATAAAACTATCACTTTCAAAAAGTGGTGGTCTTTGCATAGATTGCTTCTAGATATTTGTCCGGCATCCATAGGATCGGATCCAAGCTTTAAAATACAATATATTTAAAAAATCTTGAGTGACCTTGGCTCTGATACCAATTGTAGGAAACTAAAAGGGGGGGTTGAATAGTTTACCGGTTAATTATCCATTTTAAAACTTTGCTTATAAAATGGTTTGATTCGAGTTGTATGTCAATCAGTCAACAATATGAATTACAAGTAAACTATCTAATGTAATAATGTAAAGGTTTTCTCCGGCCTAAGGGATCTTGTTGGACATAGTGAAATCTCAAGTGAGTACACGGGGAGTTGGGTAGGGCGACGAGGTGCTTCGTAGTCGAACCACTATAAATCTTGTGTCTTGGTTTGATCGGTTTCTTTCCTTATCACTTTTTATTGTAATTTGTTATTTAGTTTATTTCATTAGATAGTTTATTGTAATGCTTATTGTTGCTGATTGACCATACATCGAATCAACCCATTTTATAAGCAAAGTTTTAAAAGGATAATTAACGGGTAAACTATTCCAACCCCCCTTTTAGTTTCCTACAATTGGTATCAGAGCCAAGGTCACTCAAGATTTTTTTAAATATATTGATTTTAAAGCTTGGATCGAATCGATTGATTCCGACAAATATCTAGAAGGGCTAATCTATGCAAAGACCACCACTCTTTGAAAGTGATAGTTTTATTTATTAGAAAAAATAGATTCGAGACATATATTAAATCAAAAGATCTAGATCTTTGGCATATTATTACCAATGGTGATTTTCAACCTATTGTACAAAATCCGGAAACCAAATTAGATGAGGTTATCCCTTTTGAAAAAAAAACCGATGATCTCAAAAAGAGACTTGCGAAAAATAATGAAGCCAAAATGGTTATTTACAATGCTTTGCCAAGAAAAGAATATGAAAGAATTTTCATGTGTAACACGGCAAAAGAAATTTGGGAAAACCTTTATGAATCACCCATCAAGGTAATAATAGCCAAGTCCAACGATAATAAGATCGACCCCTTTTGGTTCAACATTGAAACAATTCGTCATTTCAGAAGCCGAATCTATAGATGTGCTTTTGTAGATGTTAATACTATTATTACTAGTCTCATAAAGCTCTTAAAGGAATGTATTCTAGTAAGAACTACGTAAGAATGTTTCTTAGAGCTCTACATTCCTCTATGAATGGAGAGCAAGGTCACGGTGATTGAAGAGTCGAAAGACTTAACATCACTATCTCTTATGAACTTCTCGGGAAACTCAAAGGTTCATGAAATGCATCATCAAGAAAAGATTCCAAAATAGGGCAACAGCAAAAGTTGAAAGGAACTCTATTGCTTTAAAGGTTAAGGAAAGAAATTAAGTGAAGATGAGTGTTCGACTTCCGGTAGCGGAAGACGAAGAGAACGCCATGCGGTAGAGACTTCAAAATAGTTCTTTAAAAGAAGAGGTAGTTAGGATTCGTGAGACAACCTTGGAAAGACAAAAAGCCGTTCCAAAGAAGCGCGAGATGGACAAAGAACGATAAAGTGATAGAAAATGCTTTAGATGCGGTAATTATTACCGAACCCGACTCATCTTATTGGAGACGGTCCAAAACCACCAAAGATAAGAACCAAGAGATTTGGTCGAAGGCTCTTGAGCGATTGCGGTGAAGGAAGATGACGAAAAGTTCCAACAGAAGAAAACGTGTCTTGTAGCGCATGCTTCAGTGCAGGTATGTTCCGAATAGCTTATTAGTGATGCGAAAAAACTCATCAATTGATGTTTTAGCTTTAGAAACAAAATATGAAAGTTATGGCAAAATGGTCTCTAAGGATAATCACTAAGAACAAAAGGTTTTAAAGCTACTGAAATAGTTTAGAAAACGGAGCTTAGAGAACTAAAAGATAAATTATCCACACTCGGAGAAAAATAAGGGAGTTGATCTCTTTGTGTAAGTGTCATGCGCTTAAAATTGAGAATGAAAAACTCAAAGAAGAATTTACTAGATTAAATAAATTTGAAAAGAGTACTCATTGCTTAAATGAAATGTTAAGTAGTCAAAAACCTTCCGATGATAAACTAGGTTTAGGGTTTAATTCATTTGAAGCATCATCTAGTGGAACTAAGGAAATAAAATTTGTGAAAGCTCAGAAAAAAAGTTCTGTCTCTGATGGATTGTCCCTATATAAATATGGGCGGCCCCCCTACGTGACCAGGGGCCCAATATAATTCATGGGACCGCCACCAACAAACACCTGGATATAAGGAAAACTGTTGTCTTTTCAAAAATCTATTTTGGGTCCTAGGACCAAAAACACATAAATTGAAAACCAAAGTCAAAATTATGGTTGCTAGTGACAATGAAGTTAAACAATTCTATAAGCCATTGTCAAAGCCCAGAGTTGGATTTTCGAAACCCAATTTTAGATCAAAAACTCCACCTCCTAGAAGAGTCAATAATAATTATTCTCGTCCTAAAACACCGCAACCAAAAAGACATGTTGGTCGACAAAACCAACCTCATGGTTTTCCCGTAAACTTAGAATAATTTCCACGGCAAAGTTACATGCCATGTGGACATGTATCTTCCATTCTCGCATCCCAACCAATTACGTCAAATGCAATGGATGTTTATGGCACTAACAATTTTGGCACCCATAAGATATTAGGAACCAATGTTTGAGTCATTGTACTTAATAATAGATTATGCCTGGTGTCGACTTGGAACCGACGAATGGATCAAGGATAGCGGATGCTCTAAACATATGTCGGAACGAAAGCTCGCTCTCCATTACAAGGATACAATGGAGGTAACGTATTTTTGGTAGGAATCTTCGTGTTGGGTAACATCATTAGCAAAATGTATGATTTCTAATGACTCCTCTCAAAATGAGATAATGCTTTAGAAATGTTGATAACGTATGATTTAACTTGCTAAGTTTAGGACAAAATTTGTGAAAGAAGTGTAGAGTAAACTTTTTCTAAACATGATAGTGAAATCACTATCAAGGACGGTAAAGTAATCGGTTAGTGGGTATTAGAAGAAAGGCGAATTATATGTGAATGATAAATTAGGAAATAAGCCGAAGGATCAAATTTGTCTAGCTATGATTGATGAAAAATTCCCACATTGTGTGGCATAGGAGGTTAGGTCACTCAAACTGCGTCTCATTCATCGTTGGCTTCTAAGAATTATTTGTTGGGTAGAAACCTACCTAAAGCTAAGTTTGATCAACATGTTTGTGATGTTGCAAACATGGGAACAAGGCTACGTTAGTCACAAGTAAGATTATAGTCTCAACGGCTAGATGCTTAGAACTCCTCTATATGGATCTCTTTGGTCTATCTGCCGTACGGAGTTATGGAGGAAACCATTACACCCTACTCATAGTAGATGATTACTCTAGGTATACTTGGACTAGATTCTTAGGCCAAAACCGAAGCTTTTCGATCAATTCAAAATATATTAGTAAGCAAATTCAAACCAATAGGTTGTTTCATAGTGGCAATAAGACGACCACCAACGATAGAGAATTTGTAATGAGGTGCAATTTGGAGAGTTTTGTAATGCAATGGTATTCCACATACTTCTCAGTCATGCATGTCTATTCCGTCATTACGGCCATGTATGCGTGATTCAGCTGCCTTGTTGGTTTATTACTTTTGGTGAAAGTAGGAAGATCCATACCCTATATCATTCTTTATCCTAACCCTTGGTTAAACTAGAATGAGGATGTGATCGAACACACATGTCTATTCTGTCATTACGGCCATGTATGTGTGATTCAGTTGCCTTGTTGGTGTGGTACTTTTGATGAAATATTGTTAGAATGATCAACCCTAAGCCTTATAATAAAAACCCAATTTGCATTTATAAACTTGTTACTCCTTAGCTCTAGTGGTAGAGATGTGTATCTTTGCCAAGCTTATTATAAAATACTTGTCACGACCGAGCAATTGAGAGAATTAGTTACATGTTACCACATAGATTAGTTGAGTGATTTGAGTGTTTTCATCTTCCTATTTTGTGAGGTGTTTGGTTGTGTACATGTAATTGATCAAATAAATGCTTAACGGAAAAAATCCTTATGGATACATTTTCATAAACTTCTAAAGGCTACTTGAGGACAAGTAGGATTCAAGTGGGGGGATATTTGATGACATCAAAAAATGTCACTTTTATAGCATTATTTATCCCATGTAAATAACCCATTTTGTATGATTATTTCAAGAATTGTTACTTAATTGTTTGTATTAGAGAATTTCAGTAATTATGGAGTACTTGACGAAGATTAGCAAAAAGGCACGTATTTTAGAGCTAAAATGAAGACATTTTGAAGATTATTGTTCTGACACCCTATACGCTATATCCATCAAGGAAGATACGGCGTATTATCTGCACTTCACAAAATACCATGAAGGAATAAAGACCAATATGTCGTATCCAGGAGGACTCTATACGCCGTATTCAATATAAAGTAATAAAATATTTTAGAAGATATCGAACGTGGTCCCTACTCCAAGAAACCCCTGATACGTAGTATCCATCTCACTCGATACGTCGTACTGACCAAATTCCAGACCCTATAAATAGAAAACCTAAAAACAGGTTTTTAGTGTGCTTGATCATATTTTTGACAACTTAACCACAAAAGTCGATTTTCAGAAGACAAGAAGAGCAGAAGAGTTCAAGCAAAGCTATTAATTCCATAGGAAACACTTTGTAATCTCCTATACACTAGTAATCGTTTAATTTTTCGTATCATTCGTTTAACTCGATTAGTTTACCTTGGTTGGATTATTACTCTTGTATTGATTATGACATTTGAGGGCTAATACCCTTGGGTATTAGCCATTATAATGAAGATTTGAATGTTTGCTTTGTTTATCTCGAATGCTTAATTTATCATTGATTGCTTATTTATTTTATCAATTTATACTTGTTTATGTGCTTTTGTATGTGACCTATCATTTAACTAGATCTAGTGATACCGATCACGTTAGCTAGATGCCGAGATGGCTCTCCATATAGTGATTTATATATCTAGACCAATACGATCACAAATAATGACCTATCTTCGCCTTTAGATTAGTGAGCTTAGTTGGACTAGCAGGTGACCCTTGTGATCAACGATTATGTTCTTAATCAATTGGTAAAGACTTGGCCAGCAGACTACTAGCATATAAATTGCCATTAAGCAGTAAGTGGGTAAAGTTTCTATGATCTAGGGTTTAACAAGATCACCATTGCTTTAATCTCTAAGATAGATTATAATCAGCAAATATGATGCTTTATGCGTATGCGTTTAATTGTGACAGAATTCTACGTGTCTAGGTATTAGGAAGAAGTAATGCCTAAGTCTTAAGAATGATATGCCGCCTCGAGATAAGTATTCATTGCACTAAATAAACAAAACAACATTCTAATTGGATTAATCATGGTTAATACAGTTTGCTTATATTTGGCTAGACTGCTCTTTTATCTTTTGTATGTTTGCTTGCGTGTGTTATTGTGTCTTAAGTTGATCTAAGTTACCACAAACCTGTGCTAGTCTCTCAGGCTAAAAACCGCCTTTATCCATTAGAATTAGGATTAACATAGGTTTAACACAGTTTCCATGTCGTTGTATTTAAACCAAGAGTATATTATTCAGTTTATACCTGCTGCTTAGAACCAAAACAAAGCACAACTGATATTAGTTTATACACTTAGAAAAGCCCAGCTGATCCAGCCCAACTGATCCACTACTTTTTACATGTTTGGTCGACTATCTTTTAGCGTTTATTATAACCCTAAGTCGCTGAATATTCTGCTCCAATGCTCACGTCTAAACGAACAGGGTTATAGGTTTGGATGATCGTTGTTACTGATCTTTGTAAGCCCTTTCACGTGGTTACAAATCACAAGGAATCGTTTGAAGCTCTTGATACCAATTGATGGTAATCAGAGTTGCACGACACCTGTAGTAACAAGAACACGCCACAGAAAAATAATAACGATATTTGTAAGGTACACGCAAATCTTTATTATATTGAAGAAACTAACTCAAAACTTCAATTCAGTACAATTGAGAATCCCTACCCTCCACGGTATATATAGATTAACAATACACGTTTGAATATAACTAATGTATTTACCTTCCTAATAATTAACTAATTCCTATGATTAAACTCCAAATATACATAAAATATCCCTTAGAAATACGAGAAATATATGTGCTAACGCTATAAATATTGCATGAATTGGTCGTTTGTTATGTAAATATTGTTTCAGGACTAAAAGTGGAAGGAAGGACTTAACGTGCAAGAAATCTGGTTATTTACAACTAATAATCATCAAAAGAAGGATCTAGAAAGCGACTATTGATGTTAAAGGCACAAGTGCGCCGGTTTTATTATCAAGTGCGGCGCACTTGTCAGGGTGTTTAATGCAAGTCATTTATTAGGGATGTGCGGCACACTTTTATACATGTGCGGCGCACTTTCTGTGTCAGTTACTAAAATGCCATCAATGATGCAACTTTTGAGTTGCCCAATCATCACTATAAATAGAGCTCGATTTGGAGGAGAAAGGGAACACACAACAACATCAACCAGTTCATAAAATACATTCAATCATTCTCCAAGAGTTGGAGTAAGTTCTTAGGAAGATTTGAAGGGTAAAACCTTCATCTTCATCTTTTCCGGGATAGAAGAGCAAGCAAAGTTTCATAATTTTAGAAGTTGGAGGTGCTAGACATCAGTTGTATCTTTGTTCTAAGAAGAAATTGTTATATTGGATCTTTTGCTCTTGAAATTTGGTAAAGAAACATGTTTCCATCTTTTTATAATATGAATTTTGGATCTATTCTACTTGTTAAATGTGTTGCTATTATGATTGTTGAGTAGTTTAACATGTTTGGTTAGGAACTATTTGGATATAATGGATCAAACTTGACTATTTGAGTGAACTTTTGATATGAATAATATGAGCTTGATGTTCTTGGACTTGGATCCTTTAATCTTCGTTTGATCACCATTCATTACGGATATAGGTCGAAAGACTCCGGATTAAATGGGTGATTTTCGAGTTGTTTGTCTATGACAACTAGACCTTAGCCTTGTGAGAATTGGCTAAGGAAATTAAAATTAACCTAAGTACAAAAGTGTTTAACGCTAAACCTCATGTCTAACGAACTTGGTTTAGCAAGCTTATACTACTCATGATCAAAACACGAATCACACCTAAAGCATTTTCATAGTTAAAGATAAAGGCCGAAAGGGTTTTTCATTATGAACAATAGACAATCTTTTTAAGCAACTAAACATTCTTAAATCAATTATAAATTTATCCGTGAATCATTCAAGTTTATCCATGATATCCATCGTTCCTTAAACCAAACATATCCTTTAAACCATTGAATTAGACCATTATCTTTAGACCCGTGACACTCTATAAGATAATCCTTTTTCATAATATTATCGACTTTATCTTAGAATTGCCAATCTCCTATGGAATGACCTGACTTACCTACTATACTATATTACAAACGAGGGTTATACTTTACCCGTGTGTTTCCATATAATTGTCCGGTATTTTCAGTATTATAAATTTAAAGCTTTTGAAACACATCAATAGTCTGGGGATGGTGGTATAGTAGGTGCTATGATAGGTATCTCTATAGTATTAGTCTGAGTAATAGGTGGAGTAATCACTGGTGTGGTGTCGGGAATAGTGGTAGGGATAGTACCGAACAAGATAACTCATCCAACAGGTGTCCTCATGCTATCCTCGGATGAGTCCGATGAAACTGAGATAACTAAGATAGCCATGACCTGCACAAGCAAAGTTTATATAAATCATCTTTATATCAACCATGCATGATGCAAACATATGAACGGGTGAATGGGTAACTGGATGAATGCAAAATGAACGAATGAATGAGCGGGTCATACTACCTGGTTCTCTATAACCTTGGATCTTGATACCAATCTGTCACACCCCCCAAATAGGGTCCCGTCCGATTTAGCGGCCGAGGGCATGACGTTATCGAATATCTTAAGTACAAATCATAAAGAACGACCTCTAAGGGTACGTTTTAAAAATAAACACCGTTGCATAAATTCAAAATAATAATAATTTTTACATCAAAAATGGAAAGAAATAAAAAAAAACAAAAATTGGAATAAATAAAAAAAAAATTAAAAAAAAAGAAAAAAAAAAAAAAATAAAAAAGAAAAAAAAAAAAAAAAAAAATAAAAAAAAAAAGATAAAAAAATAAAAAAAAATAAAAAAATATTAAAAAAAAAAAAAAAAGAAAAAAAAAAAAAATAATTTCTTATTTAGCTTCCTTTTGGTTAATTGGCTACCTAATTGCTTATGTTCCTTATTTGTTAATATTGCATCTTTGAGATATTCATGATAGCTTGTTTTAAGTCTTTTTGATTAAAGTTGTGCAATGTGAAAAATTCAAACAAAAATTCAGATATAAAATTTCCAGAAGGGCGCCACACTCCCATTCTTTAAGTGCGTCGGTGTTGTTTTGTTTCTGGAAAATAAAGAGAAGAATTATTGTCTTTTCAGAGGAGAAATGTGCGCCGCCGCACTTTTTCCTCCAAACAAAACCGCCGCACTTTTTTGGTTCCCCTGTACCATATTAGAGACCAAAAATCATATTTTAGCCTGTAGTCCATCTCAAGTTCCCTTGCACCCATTAATCTTTCCAGATTCCTAATGATTCACCTCTCCAGCATCAGCTTATCAATCAAATCCACCATAATGCCTGCTCTTTTCTTATCCATAGCTGACCACTTTCTTCTCGGCATGTCTTTGTTGCAGCCAAATCGAAAATTGAGTAGTTTGTGATGAAGAGTGTCACGAACTTTCTTGAGTGTCCCGTCTGAGAACTTGTAGAGCTCGTCAGCTCGCATTAGTCTCTTTTGGTTGCTTAAGTCTTCATAGACAACTTTTGGTGGATCAAATAATGGTGTACAGTGTGACAACCATGACTTGAGCAGGTTAGTCAAACTATTAGTGTTGACTTATGTATCTGTTGCAATGAATGGGTTATGTGTTATATGTGTTTATGTGTGTTGTGTGGGATATGTGAGATTTGATAATCAATCCATTGAGCGTGATCGTCTCATTGGGATTGGATTTGTGTTGGATTTTGTCGAGTTCATTTCGTTCACTTTTAGTGACAAGGAAATGATTTTGGTGATTGAAGCGGTTTCGCGTTAATTGTGTAAGTAATTATACGTATATGTATTTTTGTGTTAGTAATATTAGGATAAGATTAGGTTCTAGTAGTTAGAATATGAAAGAAATGAAATTTCTATTTTTGGAAAGTTAGGGTTAATAAAAATAAAAAGTTATTTATTTTTAAAAGTCTAGTAAATTGTGTTTAAGCAAAAAGGTATGCGCAAGCAAGCTAAGGTTTTTATAAAAACTTAAGGTAATGTTAATAATTAAGTAATTAATAGATAAATAAAAAAAATTAAAAAATATATAAATAAGGCCAGTCGGCCGGTTTTTAGGATAAAAGAAAAAAAGGAAAACAAATCTTACCCTAATTAAAATTGGTAAAAGATATCTATCCTAAACCTTTTTGTAAACCTTATAAATACCAAAAACCCTTCTCCCCCTTGTTTTTAATTGTCCCAGCCGAATTTTATCAAAGGAGGAAGAAGAATTTTTTTTCTTTCAAGTTTGGTGATTTTTGTGTTCAAGATTCGAAGATTTAAGGTATAAATTATAATCCTTTGAGTTAATTATCATTAAAAACATGTAATAATTATTATGATGGATAATTAGGGTTTCATAACATCTGTAATTAATAATATAATAAACATGTTATAATGATTAGGGTTTAATTAGGATCATATGGGTGTATTCGTTAGGGTTTAGATCGCGTTATAATTTGATTTAGATTGGGGCAGAATTTAGGGCTGTGTTGTTTGGCTGATATCTCAATGATGGTAATAGCTTTTATCAAGTTTACAGTGTCTATGATGTAGCTCAGAGAGTCTAGTTTCCAGAACATCCGGCCTCGAAGGTTTTTGTGGTCGGGAAGTCATTCAAACGTTGGTTGCAAGAAAAGTTGTCAAAGCAGTAAATACAAGTCAGATTTAGGTCAGATTACGAGGTATAAAACCCCCACTTAAAATTCGAATTTAGCTTAGCCCTTCTATAGGAGTTTATTTCTATGTGTCTATTAGAAATCCCCCAAAGGAGAGCTTCTGATTTGGAGTCTAAGTATGGTTTTTAGGTCCAAACTTTTTAGTGTGCAAACAGATCCGAATTGGGACTGTTTTGAAGTTTGATTTTCTTAGGAGTACTTGTGCATGTAAATGGCTCTTGGGAATCATGAGGTAGTTAATATACTCATAAATGAACATAGTTGATTTTTGGTATGAATTATGAAGGTCAGTAAGTAGAGGTTTTGAGTACGCTAAGTCACGTTAAAATTATGCAGTTTTGAACAAATTGTGACTAACTAGTGAAACTTGTTAACGAAGTGGTTAAAGTTGGGTATGGTGTCGGGGTGACCCATGGGGTTAATAGAACACCTTAGACATCCATCATATGATTGTTACATGTGCATTAAGCTTTTGGCTTAGTAGCGTGTAACACGAGTTATTTTGTTGTTTAGATTTGTGCTAGTTGTTTGTGAAGCTTTTTGTTGGAATCTTTTGGAAAGCTAAGCAAAGGTGAGTTTCATAGCCCCTTTTTCTCATGTTATTTTGGGGGTAAGAATGATGCTTGTTGTCGTGTTTAAATGTTTTAAGCTTGTTGTGGTTATGTGTATTGGATCGTGGGCACGTTCCGTGCGGTTGCGTTATGATATGATATGTTTGGTATTGTGGATCCCATGGATCGGGGGTAACGTTCCTACCCAATTGTTGTGATGTGGTACGCTCCATGGCTGTGTGAACAATTGGAGTTGTTACTAATAGATCGTGGGACACGTTCCGTTCCTAATTGTGTGTTTAACTGCATATTTGTCCGATTGTGTTTTAATGATCACAGTAATTATGTCTAAAACTTTATTGTGTGTCTTAAACCTATGACTCTCACCAACCATTGTGTTGACGTTTTAAGCATCATTTTTAGGTGAGCTTAATGGTGCTAAGATAGAGCGAAGTGGCTAGAAGAGACCGTAGGATGCTTGGAGTTTAATTATGCTTTCTGTTTGAATAAATGCGTTTGCATGAATTGTTTGGATTATGTTTTTGCATGTCATTTATTGACGAGACCTCTTTCTTATTAATAAACACACCGTTAGGTTTTGGGTATTGTTATGACACTTTGTGTCTTTACTTTACTTTAGTTTTCATTTTAGTATTCTCTATATAGACACCATGTGTTGTGATGATATCCATTCTTGTTTACGCCTCGCGTTTCCGCCTTAGCGGGGTGTGACAATAGAGATTGGTATCAATACCAATCACGTATCAAAACAAAACGAGTCATTCATAGTGTTATTCATAGCTTCGAGAGTATTCGTATTATTCTTAATAATATTGGAGCTTTTATTGTTTGTTAAATTGTGATTTTGTGTTATTGTTTCATTAAGAATTATTTTAATATTAAAGATTAGATTCCGCATAATCTTTAATACATTCACACAAAGTTTCTACTATAGTTGTGTTAGATTTATCTAATATAACTAAACTCAAACAAGATTAAGGAATTCGATCTATAGAAGTGGGATCCAACAAGAAGTATCCTATAACTGGGACCAACAAGTGGTATCAGAGCTTGTTGCTTTGAGAAACTTTGCTAGAAGATATGGATTAAGATTATGCACACATAGTGGCTGCATCCAAAGTTTCCATGCTCAAACCGGGTGAGTTTGAGTTATGGATGATGAGGATTGAACAATACATCCAGATGATAGACTATTCACTGTAGGAAGTCATAGAGAATGGCGCAACCTTGCCAAAAACACAATTGGTAGAAGGTGTCATGAAAGTGATGCCTATTACATCTGCTGAAGATAAGGCTCAAAAAAGATTAGAAGTGAAGGCTAGAAGTACTTTAATGATGGGCATTCCCAATGAACATCAGTTAAAGTTTAACTCTATAAAGGATGCTAAGCTGTTGCTGGAAGCTATTGAAAAGAGATTTGGTGGGAATGAAGCTACTAAAAAGACTCAAAGGAATTTTTTAAAGCAGCAATATGAAAACTTCACTGCTCCAAGCTCAAAGATGCTTGATCAAACTTTTGATAGGCTTCAAAAACTTGTAGTCAGTTGGAGCTTTTGGGTGAAAAGCTTTCACAAAAAGATGTTAATCAAAAGTTATTAAGAAGTTGGTCACCTGAGTGGAACACACATGCTGTTGTGTGGAGGAATAAAGCTGATTTGGATACAATGAGCATGGATGATCTTTATAACAACCTCAAGGTGTATGAACCAGAAGTTAAAGGGATCTGTAGCTCAAGTTCAAGCACACAGAACATGGCTTTTGTGTCCTTTTCTAATAAGAACACTAGCAGCTCTAATAAAGTAGTTAATGCTGCTCATGGAGTTACTACTGCTATCACTCAAGTTAATATTGCTTACTCTACAAATATTGATAAATTGAGTGATGTTGTTATTTGTTCATTCTTTGCTAGTCAACCAAATAGTCCTCAACGTGCACATGAGGACTTGCAACAAATCCATCCTGATGACATAGAAGAGATGGATTTGAGACGGCAAATGGCCATGTTGACCATGAGGGCTAGAAGGTTTTTAAAGAATACAGGAAGGAAGTTTACTGTTAATGGCAATGAGACTATTGGTTTTGATAAGTCCAAAGTGGAGTGCTACAACTGCCACTAGATGGGACATTTTGCTAGGGAGTGCAGAGCTCCAAGAATTCAAGACAACAAGAAGGAAAGCTCATGAAGGAGTGTGCATGTGGAAACATCTACTTCCATGGCTTTGGTATCATGTGATGGTCTTGGTGGATATGACTGAAGTGATCAGGCAAAGGAAGGGCCTAATTATGCACTCATGGCTTACTCATCTTCAAGTTCTGACTCAGAGGTATCCAATGATTCAAATTGTTCAAAATCTTGTATGGAAACTGTTAAATTACTTAAATCTCAAAATGATCAACTATTAAGAGATTTAGAGAAATCTAGTTTAATGGTTTTAGTTTATAAAATAGGTTTAGAATCAGTGGAAGAAAAACTTGAATTTTATAAAAAGAATGAGTCTGTTTATGTAGAAAAAATTAATGGCTTAAAATGAGATATTCAAGTAGGAGAAATAACTATTAGTGAGCTTAGGAAGAAGCTTGAAAAATTCAAAAAGAAAAGGATAACATTCAATTTAATGTAGATAAATTTGAAAATGCATCTGAAAGTTTAAACAAGCTCATAGAGTGTCAGATTGTTGATAATTTCAAGAAAGGTTTAGGCTATGAAAAATATAATACAGTTCTACCTCTCTACACAGGAAATTTCATGCCTCCAACACCTGATTTGTCTTTTACTGGTCTAGATGAGTTTGTTAATAAGCATGTAGTTGAAAATAGAAAGTCTGATAAAGAAGTGTCTGAGATAATTAGGAAGAATGATGATGCCCCAATTATTGAAGAATGAGTGTCAGATAGTGAGGAAGAAAATATGTCTCAGTCTAAAAATGAGAAGAAAACAATTAATCCTAGTACTGCTAGGAAAACTGTTAAACAAGCTGAGAAACATAGGCAAAACACTTACAGTCTAAAAGGCAATCAAAAAAATTGAAACAATACGATGTTTCAAAGACTAGAAAGCAATTTTAAGATGTTTAATATGGCCTGTTATGTGTGTGGAAGCTTTGATCATTTGCAAGTTGATTGCAATTACCATCAAAAACAGTTTCAAAATCAAAGGATGGTAAAACGTGTTTGGAACAATGCTCAAAGGGTGAATCATCAAAATTTTGCTAAAAAGACTAACCCATGTGCTAAAAAGAACATGGTTTCAAGAGCAGTACTAATGAAGTCTGGCTTAGTATCAATTAATACTGCTAAACAAAATATTTCAAAAACAGCAGTATCAGTTAATACTGCTAGACAAGTTAATACTGCTCATTCAAAAACAACAGTGAATGCTGCTAGACCAATGTCATATCTTTCTAAAACAACACATTCAACTGTTAAGAGGCCCATTAATAATAACACAACATTTAAAAACAGTAATATTAATCAAAGAGTTAATACTGTTAGGGGTAAAAATGTTAATACTGCTAGGCCAAAAATAGTAGTTAATGTTGTTTAGGGAAATAATGTTAATGCTATTAAGGCCTCAGCTTGTTGGGTTTGGAAACAAAAGACTAAAGTTTTAGATCATGTTTCAAAACACAACAGTGCATCAACCATCCTAAAAAGGTTTGATTATATTGATGCACAAGGCAGATCCAAGTCAATGATAGCTTGGGTCCCCAAAAGAAACTGATTTTCTTATCTATTATGCAGGGAAATCCACAAATAGATTTACAGGATCAAGGAGTGATTGATAGTGGATGCTCATATGCCATGATTAGGAAAAGTCCTCATCTTACAAACTATGACGAAATAGATGGAGGATATGATTGCTTTTGGAGGTAACCCAAAGGAGGGAAAATCACAAGCAGTGGTACAATAAAAACGTTAATTTAGATTTTGAGAGGTGTATTTTGTAAGAGAATTAAAGTTTAACCTTCTTTAGTGTCTCACAAATGTTTGACAATAAGAATAGTGTTCTCTTTAATGACACCGAATGTATTATTTTATCTCTAAACTTTAAGTTAACTGATGAAAGTCATGTTTTACTTAAAGTTACTAGAAGAACATTTTGTATGTATTGATTTAAAGAATGTGGTTCCTAAGGAGGTCTAACTTGTCTCTTTGCAAAAGCCTATCTGATGAATCTAAAACTTTGGCATAGGCGACTTGGACACATAAACTTAAAACTTACTGAATTAAACTGGTTAAGGGGGGAAATCTTGTAGAGTTTACCTCAAAACTTTTAAAAATATCAAACTTGTGTTGCTTGTCAAAAAGGTAAGCCAACATTAAAGCTTCTTGTAAGTCAAATAGTATGTTTAATCAGCAACCTTTAACATATGTTGCACATGGATTTGTTTGGTCTAACATTTGTAAAAAGCTTAATTATTGCCTAGTTGTCACAGATGATTACAGTAGGTTTAGTTGGGTTTTCTTTCTAGCTACTAAGGATGAGACTAGTGGCATTCTTAAGTCCTTTATAACTGGAGTAGAAAATCTAATAGATCAAAGGGTTAAGGTAATTAGATGTGACAATGGAACTGAGTTCAAGAATAAGGAGATGAATCAGTTTTGTGAGAGAAAAGGTATTTAGAGAGAATTTAGTGTAGCTAAAACTCCTCAACAAAATGGAGTAGCTGAGAGGAAAAATAGAACACTAATTGAGGCTGCAATGCTAGCTGATTCTGAGCTACCTACTACTTTTTGGGCTGAAGCAGTTAATACTGCTTGCTATGTGCAAAATAGGGTATTAGTAACTAAGCCTCATAACAAGACCCCTTATGAACTTTTTCTTGGTAGAAAACTAGCTTTAGGCTTTATGAGACCATTTGGGTGTCTTGTTACAATTCTCAATACCATAGATCACTTAGGCAAGTTTGATGGTAAGGCTGATGAAGGATTATTTGTTGGATACTTAATCAATAGGCATTTAGAGTATTCAACAATAGAACTAGGATAGTTAAAGAGAACCTGCATGTCCAGTTTAGTGAGAATACACCTAATATTGCAGGAAGTGGACCCAATTGGCTTTTTAATATTGATGCAGTTACAAAGTCAATGAATTATATGCCAGTTGTTGCAGGAAATCAGTCTAATGGTAATGCAGGTACAAAAGCATGTGATGATGCAGGTAAAGCTAGTATGGAGACAGTACCTGGCAAAGATTACATTCTGCTACCATTGTGGACCACTGATCCACCATTCTCTCAAAGTTCAAAGAGTTCTCCTAATGATGGATCTAAACCTTTAAGTGATGATAAAATTAAGGTTGATGAAAATCCAAGAAAAGAGAGTGAATTTAATGATCAAGAGAAGGAAGATGATGTTAACAGCACTACCAATGTTAATGCTGCTAGCATAAATGAGGTTAATGTTGTTGGTGCAAAAACAAGTATTGAACTTCCAGATGATTTAAATATGCCTGCTTTGGAAGATATTGTCTATTCAGATGATGATAAATATGTTGGTGCAAAGGCTGACATGAACAATTTGGATGCATTTATGCCTGTTAGTCCTATTCCAACTACAAGAATACACAAAGATCATCCAGTTGAACAAATTATTGGAGACTTGAATTCAACACCTCAAGCAAGAAGGATGTCAAAGAATTTGGAGGAACATGGGTTTGTTAGTTCTATTCAACAAAGAACAAACCATAAAAACCTTCAAAACTGCTTGTTTACTTGCTTTTTATCACAAGAAGAACCCAAAAAGGTAATTCATGCATTAAAGGATCCAAGCTAGATAGAGGCTATACAAGAAGAGCTTCTACAATTCAAGTTACAAGAAGTTTAGACTTTGGTGGATTTACCGAATGGAAAAAGAGCCATAGGCACTAAATGGGTCTTCAGGAATAAGAAGGATGAAAGAGGAATTATGATTAAAAATAAAGCAAGATTGGTTGCTCAAGGGTACACACAAGAAGAAGGGATTGTCTATGATAAAGTCTTTGCCCCTGTTGCAAGAATTGAAGCAATTAGGCTATTTTTAGCCTATGCCTCATTTAAAGACTTTATGATGTACTAGATGGATGTCAAGAGTGCTTTTCTTTATGGTAAGATTGAAGAGGAAGTCTATGTTTGTCAACCACCAGGATTTGAAGATCCAGACTTCCATGACAGAGTATACAAAGTAGAAAAGGCCCTTTATGGACTGCATCAAGCTTCCTTGAGCTGGTATGAAACCATGTCAACATATCTATGGACAATGGGTTTTAACAAGGGAAAATTGACATGAATTTGTGATCAGATAGGGGACAAAGGTGATATTCAGTTTGTTCTGTTTATGTAGATGTTATCATGTTTGGCTCTTTAAAGAAGTCATTATGCAGTGAGTTGAGCGTTGATGCATAAGAAGTTTCAGATGCGTTCTATGGGTGAACTCTCATTGCTTCTTAGGACTGACAACGTAAAATCATAAGAGGGATGGGATTTTTATCAGTCAAGACAAGATGTGGACTGAGATTTTGAAGAAATTTGGTTTTACTGATGTCAAGACAGCAAGCACACCTATGGAAACTCAAAAGCCTTTGCTCAAGGATAAAGATGGTGAAGAAGTGGATGTTCATTTATATAGATCAATGATTTTTCATTGATGTACCTTACATCTTCAAGACCTAACATCATGTTTGCAGTGTGTGCCTGTGCTAGATACCAAGTCAATCCAAAGATTTCACATATTCATGCTGTGAAAAGGATTTTTAGGTACTTAAAAGGTTAACCAAAATTAGGCCTTTGGTATAAAAAAGATTCTCCTTTTGATTTGGTAGCATACATTGATAGTGATTATGATGGAGCAAGTCTGGATAAGAAGTCTACAACAGGAGGTTGTCAATTTCTTGGAAGTAGATTAATATCATGGCAATGCAAGAAACAAATCGTGGTTGTAAATTCCATAACAGAAGCTGAATATATGGCTGCTTCAAGTTGCTGTGGTCAAGTGCTTTGGATTCAGAATCAATTACTTGATTATGACTACAATTTCTTGCATACCAAAATCTTTATTGATAATAATAGTACTATTTTCATAGTTAAAAATCCTATTTTTCATTAAAAAACAAAGCATATAGAGATTAGACATCACTTTATTAGGGATTGCAATGAAAAGAAGTTGATTCAAATGGTTAAAATCCATATTGACAAGAATATTGCAGATTTACTTATAAAAGCTTTTGATGTAAGTAGGTTTCAATATTTGATTGCTAGTATTGGAATGCTAAATCCTTAAATTCTTTTATCTCTTTATGTTTTTGTAGAGTTTTGTATAAATTAGTACTATTATTAATGTCATTAAAAGTTTTTGTTGTTAAGTATAGTTAATGCTGCTAGTTATACTTAATACTGCTAAGATAATGCTGTTAGTTATACTTAATACTGCTGGTATAATTAACATTGTGAAAATTGTGAGAAAAAGAATTAAGAGAGTTGGTAAGAATAAAAACAGAAAGAGAGATGTGTAAAACCGACATAGTGATTAGGGAAAAAAGAATTGAGGAGAGTTGGTGAGATTAAAAAACAGACAGAGGTTTTCAGTGAGCAAAAGAATGAGAGAAGAGGTGAGTTGAAAATAGAAAGAGAGTTGAATATATTAAAACAGACAAAGTGATGGATGGAATTGGAGATATTGCGGGTGATCTCAAAGTTAATGATGCTAGGAAAACTTACTACTGTTGGTTCAAGTGAATGACGGTCGCAGGGTATTTTAATAAATACTTCGATCAACGGGTTTCAATAATCTCCATTTAATCAAAATTTTATTCTATAATCATATCTTTAATTCACCAAACCATTAACTAAATTTTCATCATTCATCATTAAAAACCAACATTATGACGTCCTAAAGTTTGCTTGCATATCTACAAACATGGTGCGGTTTTTGTCTAAACCCGCTGAAAGTGAAGGGTTTGAGCAGATAGTGGATTTTCTTAATGCACACACTTAAAAGCATGCATTAACGGTTAATCCTACAATCTATAGTTCATGTATTGAACAATTCTGGGCTACTGTCAAAGCAAAAATTGTTAATGGGAAAGTACAGTTACAAGCCCTAGTAGATGGAACTGAATGTGATCATAAATCACACGACATCATATAAGAAGAGATTTCATCTGGAAGATGTTGAAGGTGTTGATTTGTCTACCCAAGTCTACACATCTTTGAACAGATTACCAATAATAGTGGTATGTGAAACTTTCAATAAGATTACTTTCTATAAGGCATTCTTTTGCCAAAATGGGAAATTCCTTATTCATACTATTTTGCAATGCCTAAGTGCTAAGACTACTGCATGGAATGAATTTAGTAGCATTATGGCTTCTGCAATTATTTGTTTAGCTACAAACCAGAAGTTTAACTTTTCAAAATACATTTTTGAAAGTATGGTGAAGAACTTGGATAATGCTAGTAAATTTTTGATGTATCCAAGGGTTGTACAAGTGTTTTTGAATAAACAAGTTGATGGGATGTCAAAACATAATGGGATTTATGTTACACCCTCTCACACAAAGAAGATATTTGGAAACATGAAAAGGGTAGGAAAAGGTTTTCTAGAAGGGAAACACCATTATTCTAAACAATGATGGTATAAGCTTAAGCAGAAATAGGTGAAGGTTTAGCAAATCCCATTGGTCCCCATCACACACCACCATTATTCAACCATCAAAATATCAACCTCAAAAGTCTTAGAAACATAGGAGGCTAAAGAGAAAGGACCCTGAGGTACCTCATGCCTAGTGGTCTTTATTACCATTTGTTAGCAGATGAGGGTGTCATAGGAGATGGATGACTGTTTGTTGAGGGCAGCCACTACTGCTTCTAGCTTAGTAAGCGGAGGATTAGTGGTAACATCATTAATGACCCCCCCCCCCCCCACCCCCCCCCCCCCCCCCCCCTCACCCCCGGAACCTGACTCCAGGCAACACCTAATGCAGCCAAGTTCCTTAGGAACTAGTTTAGGTGGTAGTCCCAGGCGCCAAGAAACCATGGGAGATACAATTGCTCAGACTAGGTCTGAGAATGTATCTAAACATTCCAATGATCCACTGCTCGCAAGAGGTAACACACTTAGAAGTGGTGAGGGTAGACTAAAACTTAAGGAATTGATGGAATTTTGTACCAAATTGCAACAAAGAGTTCTTGACCTGGAGAACACAAAGACAGATTCCAAGCTCAAGAGATTACAAGTTTGAAACTGAGAGTCCTCAGAAGTTAGAGAAGAAAGGGAGGGTCACGAACTCACAAGCTCAAAAGATTTTAATACAGGTTGGTAGATCTGCAAGAATGGTTTCCGACTAATGAAGACTAGTTTGGGTGATGGGTCAGGAGGATGACCCAAACAGGGGAGGAAAATTTGATGATTGATATAAAAATGCAGAGATTTCATTTGTTGTGAAACTGGGGAGGTAGGTGATGATCTAATGGTTGATAACAGGTTTCTGATGGATAAAGGAAAGTATTCTACAGACAGGATATGAGCATGAAAAAGAGATTAATATGGCTAAAAAGAAAGTTAGTACTAACTGATCCAGTTACTACTGCTGGTGAAGTAGTTACTACTGCCAGTGTTGAGATTAGTACTGCCAGTCCAACTGAAAATACAATTGTTGATGAGTTGACTCTTGCTTTCGGACATAATAAGTTAGAAAGGCAAAACCAAACAGTCAAAAGAGGTGTGATAGAGTGCAGAGTGAATCTATAACAAGAAAAGACCTTCAACAACTACCATAAAAGATTAACCGTAAAGGTATCATGTAAAAGCCTAAGAACCAACAAAGAGAAAAGATCAATTTAGGCATGAGAGGGAAGTTAGCTCAAAGACTTCGAGATCAAATGCAACTGAATTAGAGGAAGAAGATAGCTTGTAATACAAAGGAGAAGGAAGTCAACATTGTTTCTTGGTAGATAATGTGAAAGCAATGATAGATGTTGATTATAAAATGGGCTCAACAAATGCAAGCAGAAGATACAAAGAAGTTGAGTATTGAAGAGAAGTCCAAGTTGTTTGTACAACTCTTAGAAGCAATAAAGAAACACTTTGCAACAATGAGAGCAAAAGAAAAGAGGAACAAACCACCAACTAAAGTTCAAAAGAGAAATACAATGTCTACTTATCTGAAAAACATGGCTGGATACAAGCACAATCAATTGAAGAATAAAAGCTTTGATGATATTTAGAAGTTATTTGACAAAGCTATGAAAAGGGTAAACACATTTGTAGATATAGATATAGAATTGGTGGGAGGTAGTGAAGTAAGAGCAGAAGGCAGTGAGACAAAAGCAGAGATAGTACATGAGAGCAGTTTAAAGAGAGCAGGAGAAGCTCTAGAACAAGAAAGATTTAAAAACCAAAAACTGGAAGAAGACAAAGAGTCTAAAGAGCTTAAGTAATGTTTGGAAATAATTCCATATGATGGAGATGATGTAACTAATAATGCTACACCTTTATCTACTAAATCTCCAACCATTGTTGACTATGAGATCTACAAAGGGAAGAAAAGCTTTTTCCAAATTAATCAGAGCTTAGTTCTGTGTGTATAAGTTACTTACTACTTGTGTATGAGTAAATGTGCTGGTACAAAGTTAAACTGCTAATAAGATACAACTGCTGAAGATAAAGATTGCTTGAAGATCAAGATTACTTATGAGATAAGGATTGCTATTTATAGAATAGCTCTTGAGATTAATATAAGTTTTAGTAATATATTGCAAATCGACTAGGACTCCTTGGTGTATAAAAGGGGGTTCTAAGGAATAGAGTTTTATGTATCTTAGTCGTATAATTCATAGCTTCAAGGTTTTGTAACCCTAATACTAGGAGAGTATTCATATTATTTATAATAATAATATTGGAGTTTTTATTGTTGAAATTATATTATTTTATGTTACTATTTCATTGAAGAATTCTTCTTATATTTTAGATTAGATTCCGCATAATCTTTAGTATTATCAAACAAAGTTTCTTCAACAAAGTTGTGTTAGATTTATTCTAGCCATAATAAACTTAAACCAAGCTTAAGGAACTCGATCATTAGAAGTTAACTGGCATCAACAAACTTTGTTATTTTTGTTATTATAGATCCTAGATGAGTTTTAAACGATCTTCACATGTAATTCCTAAAGGATTGGCTCTACGGGTTTTTCTAGTGGATCATCACTATAAAGATGAGAGTGGAAAAGGTTTAAAAACGGTTGGTTAAACTAACACGGTGTTGTTAGTTAATATGCAACATGTAAAGGCGATTTGGGTGTAAATCACTAAGTTTTAACCAATTTTAACCAAGTTACTCTTAATTAAATCATAATACTCATACACTGTAGTCCGATGTGATATAACAAGCCAAGTTCTAAAAGTCTACAATCACCGACCAATTTATATTTTATGGAATTTAGGTAAACATTTAGAAACAGAAATGCTAAATCCTCATAATATCTAACAAGGGTTGTTGTGTGCAGGTTATGTAACATGTGTTAGGATTTCATTTTATGTGACGACATTATGGAATTACCATAGTTTATCGTAGTCACATACGCAAGGATTAGATTAGGCAAGTTTGCATAGTTTAGTAGTGTATGGGCTACATATACCCCTCCAAGGCTTCCATGGAGAGGTGAGACTTGTAAACATTTCATTTTTATTTTAATAAAACACACACTTTCACAAGTTTCTCCCTCTACTCTCTCTCTCTACAAAAACATTGGCTTTCTTTACTTGGATTTGGTTCACCAAGACCAACCAGATATTGATTCTTTTTTACTTAAACAATTGGCATAATGAGCCTAGGTTCATTCTGGGTTGGTTAATTTTTGGTCGGTTTGGTCAAATTTGTTCACAAATTGTCACTTTATGTTTGAATATGTCATAGTTTGTTTGTTGTTGATTGATGTGAATTTGTTACAAAATGATTTGTTGCGTTATTGATTTGTAACAGTTTGTGGTGTATTGTATTGGGTATTCTAACCAGATTCCGTGTTATACCTTGTGCTTTTGCAATTTACTAATCTTGTACTCAAATTCTGTCACAGTTTATGTCTTGGTATTGACTCTGACTTTGGCTTTTTTGGACTTTGGCCTTGATTTTGCACAGTCTTTTCCATTCCATGCTCAGTTTTGTCATTTTGGCTTGGTTTTCTGTCTTTTCGTTGATATCCACTTCCTGCACAATACAAATGCAAAACAAACATATATTTGGCAGTTTTTGTCTGTTTTTGGTCATTTAAGCTCGTTTTTAGAGGTAAAAGATATGTGTAATTAAGCACTTATCAGGGCTCGTACCTAATTCTGCTCCCACTACTCCGTATGTACCCCCCACCAATAAAGATTTGGAGTTGTTGTTTCAACCGATGTTTGATGAATATTTTGAGACTCCAACGGGTGATCATCAGATGCCTCGTGTTCCCGCAATTCCACCCCCAGTCATTCCAACCGATCCATCAGTATCTATATCCTTTGATCATGATGCACCATCAAGCAGTCATTCACCATCATCCTCTGCTCATCAATCATCTTCGGTACATCACGGTGTTGCAACTAAGCACTTTTTTGATGTAAATCCGTTTGCTGCAACTGAGCATGAACCATTTGTTAATGTGTTCGCCCCAGACCCGAACTCTGAAGCATCATCTTCTGGGACTCTCACGATTCCTACACCCAACCACTCCACTCAACCTCATGAACATCTCCGCAAATGGACCGACTCTCATCCTCTTGATAACCTTATTGGGAACCCTTCTTGACCGGTATCCACTCGGAAACAGCTTGCTACAGATGCTCTGTGGTGCTTCTACAATTCGGTACTGCGCAAAGTCGAACCTAAAAACTTCAAATCTGCTGTTGCTGAAGACTGCTGGTTTCAAGCCATGCAAGATGAAATCCATGAATTTGATCGACTGGACGTATGGGAACTAGTGCCACCTCCAGACTGTGCAATGATTATTGCTCTCAAGTGGATTTATGAAGTGAAACTTGACGAGTATGGTGACGTGTTGAAAAATAAGGCACGTCTTGTCGCGAAAGGATATCGTCAAGAAGAAGGTCTTGATTTTGAAGAATCCTTCGCCTCGGTCGCCAGACTTGAAGCTATCAGAATTTTTCTTGCCAATGCTGTTAGCAAAAACATGACAGTTTATCAAATGGACGAGCCAACCAGAAGGCTTCATTGACCCAGATTGTCCACATCATGTCTACCGTCTGAAGAAAGCTCTTTACGAGTTAAAACAGGCACCCCGGGCGTGGTATGACACTTTGTCGAAGTTTCTTCTGGCTCAAGGATTCTCCAAGAGTGTAGTCGATCCAACCTTGTTCATTCGGAAAACAGATATAATGGCTGATGTTAATGCTCCGGTTGAACAAGCACCTGCTTTGGCACCACCCACCCGCACAGATGAACAGATCTTGCCTCGCATTTGTTGGGTGCCAATAGGGAAAAGCAATTGCTATCTGGATGTTGAAAAGTCGCAAAGCAACCCAATCTACAAGATTGCGGTGGACATTCTGAAACATACCAACTTCTTCAGAGCATTTACCCCCTCGTCAACAATACCAGCTATCTATATTCAACAGTTCTGGGATACAATTTGCTATGACATAACCGACGGGGGTTACAAGTGTCAACTGGATGAGCAATGGTTCAACCTTACTAAAGACACACTCAGAGATGCTCTTCAGATTACGCCAGTCAACAACAACAAGGCTTTTTCTTCCCTTCCAACACAGGATACTCTTATCAACTTTGTTAACAGTCTGTGTTATCCAAAAGAAGTCAAACACTTATCTAATGTCGTTACTAATGACATGTTTCAACCGTGGAGGGCACTCACGACAATCATCAATCTATGCCTTACGGGAAAGACTTCTAGGTTTGAAAGGCCAAGAGCTCCAGTGTTGCAGATTCTTTGGGGCATCATCAATCGAGCTCATATCGATTACGTGGAAAGGATGTGGGAAGAATTCACTCAATCCATCCACACCTTCACGGAAGACAAAAAGAATCTGGCACAACACACTCAGGGAAAGAAGAAAGCCACTCTCATTGTGATCCCAAGTGTGAGGTTTACTAAACTGATTATCTTTCACCTGCAACGCAAGCACAAGTTCCATCCAAGACCTGAGTCTCCCCTTCATTAGCCGACAAAAGAACCAATTCTGGGATATCTCAAATTCAGTGCCAAAGGAACAAAAAGGGAAGTGTTTGGGATGCCTATTCCGAATGAACTCATCACTGATGACATTAGAGGAGCAGATTACTACAACGCTTATCTGAAGAAAGTAGCCAAGCATCACAGATATCTTGCTGGTGAAGAAGTTAGTGATCCTGACTTTCCTGCACCAAAACCCAAAAAATCAACCAAACCCAAGATAACCAAGAAAGCTAAACCCGCAGCAACCAAGAAACCTCAACCAGCACCAACCCAGCCTAAGGAAAAGAAACGTAAGCAGGCTAAGGAAACCACTGAAGCAACACCTCTAGCCAAATGGGCTAAAGCTGGGAAGGTGGCAAAGAAGCGAACCCTTAAGAAATCTCAGCAGCTGGTTAATGAGATTATTGATGAGGGTATTCCATTGACTGGACCTGGATTTGGTGACTTCGAAGTTGATACACAAAGGGCTATTGAAGAAAGTTTGAAGGATGCTCACGGTGCACATCAGGGTCCTCTCCCACCTGTGGTGTTCAGGGAAACTGATACTGGAAAGTATCAGCCACTTCCAGAAGTAGAGGGAAAAGGAAAGGAGAAGGTCGATGTTGAGCAAGCTGCTCGGGTTCTACTTAATCTTCAAACTCTAAAGAAAAAGAGCTCAACTGAATAATACATCTTTCAAAGACGTACTTTAGTACCAACTGAACCCTCGGGTCATGACGAATCATCATCCTTGTATGCTGAACAAGGCTTGACTGAAAGTGACACTGAATCAGATAAGGAAGTGCCTCCTGTAGTCAAAAGTGGTGCTCCAGACGAAGGCCAAGCTGGACCAAACCCTGGTATACAAGATGAAGGCCAGGCTAGACCAAACCCTGGTAATGATACAGTGTCTCAAACTCTATCAACTCCTGGTGTTCATGCTGGACCAAACCTTGAACACACAGATGCTGAGGCCACTGACGCTACAAGTCAACCACAACCGGGACAAATAGATGAAGAGTTCACCGCCACAGCATACCCTAACATTCAGGAGAATATTAAGCTGACGGTTGACGATCCGGTGATTCCTGAGAAGCCTGCCAGCTCTACAGGGATGTTGTCTTCTCTATAACACCTAGCCAAAGACTTCAGCTTTGACGATCAATTCTTCAATGATAAACCCTCAGAAGCTAATAATGAGAAGACAACAGCAGATACAGAAGCTGAATCAATGGTGTCCGTCACAATCCATCAAGACACCTCTGCTATCCCTCCTATGACTTCACCGGTGATGGATCTCGTGTATGTACCCGATTCTCCCACTGTGCATCGGCCGTTACCAACCACCACAACCGCAACTGCAACAACAACAACAATTATGACAACTGTTCCTCTACCACCTCAGCCACAACAAGTTTCCTCAGATTCCATCTTACTCAACCATCTAGGAGAACTCAAACAACATATCGCAGATTTGGTGGATGCGACCAAGCCTTGGAGGAAAGATTAGACAAACATGGGTCCAGACTATACAAGTTGGAGAATCAAGATATTCTCAATCAAGTGAGCAAAGTTGTTGATGAAATAGTCACGGATGCTATTGACTGGGCTATGAACGCGCCACTTAGGGAACGCTTCAAAGACCTGCCAGAAGCTGATATGAAGGAAATTCTTCACAACCGAATGTGGGAATCCAAATCCTACCAAGCTCATGAAGATCACATGACGCTGTACGAGGCTCTGGAGAAGTCTATGGCTCGAGATAACAGAGACCAGCTCTGTCTGACTTAGCTGAAGCAAGGGAAAAAAAGAAAAAGAGACATGGCTCACCTAAAACACCATCTGGCTCTCCACCTCATCCTCCTCCTCCTCCACCACCACCAGCAGGTCCCTTTGGAACTTCAGGAGCCTCTGGCGCTTCTGGGTCATCTCAATCACCACCTCCTCCTCCACCTCCATCCAACACTCAGGGTGGTCAGTCTGCAAGCACCGATGCCCCCAGATCCTCAAAGACGACTGCTTCAGCAGAATATACGGCTTGGACGATGATCGACACCAGAATTCAACCGTCGATCTTACCAATTCCTGAAGAATTCATTAAGGGTGGACGATAGATATGCAGACGAAACAAGGCTTACTTAATCCAGTGGTGAAGATGTTGGACGTGATATATTCCACTGAAAATTAAGGCAGGTTGGTGAAAGACCTATCACTAAAGACCGAGCCGTTACACCTGAACCTGCCAGTCTATCCCTCATCTGATATGACTGTCCCAACATACATTAGGCCTCTCTCTGAAGTCCTACCTATTCACCTGCCACCCTGCAGAACTCACTACTTGCAAGATCGGTGATATGACAACATTCTTGGATGGTATTGCAAAAAGCAGAGAGAATCTTCGAACTGACTCCTCAACAAGACCGGAAGATGCTTATAAAATTGTCCAAAGTCTTTCATCCGACGTTAGTCAATCTTTCTAGTTTCCCAAATGGTAAGGAATGCCACATACTTCTCCACAATCAAAGCGTGGATGATTTGCCACATCTAAGGTGTACAACGTCAGCAAACCACTACGTTGGGGTGATGTGGTCCGAGGGTCATGTCACAATACAATTGGATTTCTTCTTCAACAAAGACTTGGAATATCTACGGTACGGTCCGCAAAATAGGCAGGCCGGCTTTTGTCATCTTTGAAAAAATGTGGAAGCTGCCTTTTATCATGTGGCGGCTTTAGATACAAATGGTACCGGATCAGATGTGGTATTTGTACGAAGAATTGCAAGTATGACGTCGCTGCGATGTATGGTATATCTCACTGGTGGTTTCAAAGACAAAGGTTCTACTTGATTCGACACACATCTCTGAGGTGATCGAGGGCTGTTGTACGGACCATATGCGTATCTTAAGTGTCGTCATAATTGAAGTCTTCCCAATGTATGGGTACAATTACATGAAGAAGATTGTCCTTCGTCGAGCTGATCTTAAGGAATATGTCATCGCGGAAAGGGACTTCAAATATTTGTACCCAAGTGACTTTGAAGATCTGTACCTGTTGAATCTTCAAGGTCACTTGAACCATCTCTCACCCGAAGACAAAAAGATTCTCACTACGACTGTCAACTTATGGACCAAAAACTTGGTTATCCGACAACGCATAGAAGACTTCCAACTAGGGATTGAGAGCTACCAGATGCAGTTAAACCTCACCAAACCTCGATGGGATGCCAAGGGATTTGAGTACAAGCATGACTTCACAATTATTGACTCTCTAAGGGCCGTCACGTTTAGGGACAAATATAGGGTTCAGATGATCACGAGGTTCAATGAAATCCACAAGTTCAGTGATGGTACTCTACACCAGATTGATAAAGCGTTGGATTACAGAGTCAAGGAATTCAAGGTCAACAGGAGGAATCCGGGTTTGGATACACGATTTTGGACGAAGAAAGACGTCAACAGAAGTAAGGAGTTTATGTTTGCCTATACTAGAAACGACTCTTAAGACAAGGACGTTATCTTCCGGATATCTGGAAAGCTTTGTTGGTGGCAGGATAAAGAGAAGGTGTTCTACCGACTGCTGAGAGACCGATTGAGGGGTTGTTTTTCTTATATGTTGTTTTCCTGTGTACATTCTAACGTAGTGATTATACTGTCTCTTAGGCTTGTATATTAAGTATTCATATGTTCCATAATCGGCTTGTATAAACCTGACACACTTTCTCCCAAATTTTCCTAACTTAAATCAATTGAGACCCAAAATCTCAACGGATTTGAAATTTTTGCTCGGGGGAGAAAATGTGATTTAATTATGAAAATCTGATAAAAATTGTGATTTCTTAACTCAAGTGTAGGCTCTCCTATATGTGCTAAACTCTTTCGAATATCGATGCACATATTGAGGGGGAGCGAATGGTTATGATGGCAATTGTGGAATCACCTAAGACCGACCATGTAATTACTTTATCGGAGTTATAAGGATGGTAAGGTTAGGTACTCGATCCCACGATCCCGCCAGAGCCGGAGGGATCTACCCAGGGACAATCCACTAGTTAGTGTAGAAGTCCTTAGGTATGATTATAAAAGGAGTAATGTGAGAATAAGGGAATAGTGCGGACTGAGATGGAGCTAGTACTGGAACACACCCAACAAGGTTCTAGTAATGAAATCTCGGTAAGCACTGAAGGGGTTGAAGAATGAAAAAGAAATGCTAAGATAAAGGGTGAAAAGAAAGCAGCCCTCCTTAAACCTTAGGCAGAAACCGGGTCACTACATATGCTGTCAGAATCACATGGTTGATTGCTGACATTGAAGACAAGTATCATGGACCCAGTGATACGCTGCACAACCCTCCCTAGCCACTCAAGATCCCTCAAAGGATTCTTGTTTCACTTCTCACGGAGATCAATACATTTCTATCGTCTCTCTCACTCCGAGTTAGACGATATTGAAAAGGTGGCAGTCCGCTCCAGCCTCCGACTACCAAAAACCAAAAATGCACTATTGAGTCTAGAGCCATGAGATCATCAATAAATCTCGTTAGGACACTATTCCAATATACTTGTGTTTCACACACTGTGAAAACAAGGATTATCTTAAGAGTCCTACGCATTATCCTTGTGATATTGCCAGAACATCCGAGTGATACGAAAGTATTCACAGTGAAGATGGAAATCCTGCTAGAGCCAACATCAAACAAGCTCTAGGTAGGTGACTTGTGAGATCCTTAATGGATCAAACTTGTGACACTGGGCATCGATTCGGTCCAGATTATGAATTGACGGAGGATGAATTTTGATAAAAGCTTAAAACTCTCGATGTGTTACAAAAATCACTTTAACTAGTGACACATCGATTGATTTTCAAATCAATTTTATCTTCAATCGGTGAGATAGTAACTCACTGATTCACTCTTACCGTTCTATTAGTAGCAATACTATTAGTGAGGTAGCCTGCTTTGAGGTGTCCGGTAAAGAGATACTAGCAAGTACAGTGAATCTAATGCATCTGCGTTAGATGATCTAACACTTTGAGCTGGAAACCCTGTCAAGGAGGTTCTTATAATGAATCTACCTGATCACAGGTACAGTATTTATACTGTAAAATGGTCCTCACAGAACCGGAGGTTAATGCAACCGAACTTTGACGAATGACAAAGCCATATTTGTCACCAAGCTTTATTGTTAACTGTTGTATTTCATGATTACATAAAGATGGAGATGCAGATGCCTCGTTCCAATAAAGTCAATTCACAACCTCAAGCTCACACTTAATGTTTCTAATCAAAGACATCATGACAACTGAAAGACCTACAACACAGCTTCCGCAACTCTGATATCATGATCCAGAAGAGTGTGAGTATGCGGGTCCGAAAGTCACAACATCACATAAAGGCAATATTCCACAACAAGGATAATTAAGAGATGTAAAGTAGATGATCTCAAAGAAGGCTCAAATATCACTAAAGTCCAAGGAACAAATATCACTACTTGATGTACAACGCCAAATGATGAAGAATCAAAAGACTACAAGCCAGAATCAAAGATTCATTCAAATATAATGCTAGGATTCAAGTTGTATTGTCTAGGGTGGCCTCCTTTAGGGGGAGATTGTTAGGATTATGAAAATTCATGTAAAAGACTCAGTCACCCCGTGTTATATCTAGCATAGGTTAGCTCGTAGTCTTAGTTTTAATCGTTTAGTTACCATACGACTTATGGTGTTGGGTCGGGTCTTTACCCACTTGTTAGCCCACTCTATGGCCCATTTAGGGGCACCAAACTCTTGTATAAATACACCTTTCCAGCCATGGGAAGGGGTTGGATTCATTTTATCACAAACACACACTAAGTGATTTTCTCTCTCTAGAACTCCCACTTTCTCTCTCTAGACAATTTGACCAAACACTAATCCTAGGCTTGTGTTATGATATCCAATATACTACACGTTTAAGTTAGGCTTATTGGAGTTATATAACCTAATAAGCTCATAAGCCATTATATAAGATTAGCCAAACACGTCTTGTGTGTAAAACTAAAATTAAAATAAATTAAAATTATTTTGTGTATATTGTTTTAAAGAGCTTGCATATTAGTCGTCACGCTTTTAATATTGGCCCTTTAGTTATTATAATTTATATGCTTCAAGATTCTTATTTTAGTTTTTTAAAATATACGAAAACCCAGAAAACAATAAACAGCTAAGGCTTTGTTTGGTAGGACGGAATGGAATGTCAAATGAATTAAATAAATGACGTAATTGAATAAATGATACTCCCTCCGTCTCAAAATTATTGTCTCCCGACAAAAAACACACAGTTTAAGAAAAGTGCATTTATTACTGCTTTTCTTTCTTACTTTTTAACAGAAAGACAGTTTCACCCTTAGCTATTTAATTAAAGTCTTCTTTAAAGTTTGTAATAATAATTTCAAACAAGGGTAATATAGTAAACTTGATCAAACTTTCTTATCTATTTTTAGTAGTGGACAATTAAATTGGGACATCCCAAAAAGAAAACGTGGACAATAAAAATGGGACGGAGGGAGTATAATGTAATGATTCATTACCGTTATTAATCATGTTTGGTTGGTATGATATAACGAAATGGAATCGATAAGAAAAAAGATTAATATAACTCATTGATGATAAGAAGCTTATTTAATGTGATTAGTTAATGATGAACTTTTATGTAATTTTGATTCAATTACAAGATGAAATAAGAAAAAAAGAAGCAACCGTCAAAGAACGAAATATGTAGTTTTTTGATGTAGTAAGTTATTTCTTATAATGAATCATTGTATTTTATAATTGTAAACAAACAATACTTTTTTGTTATCTTTTCAATTTATCACTTTGATTACGTGGTCCGTGGTCCTTTCGACTTGATATCCTTTCGATTAGTGTTTGGGTTACGTGATACTCGAATCAACCGAAAACTGAAACCGAACCGAACTGTAAACCATCAAACCAAATTTGTAACTGAACCCAATTAAATTTTCGATTCGGTTTATTCCAATTTGAATTCGGTTTGGCTTTACCTAATAAAAATATTAATCGAACTAACCAATCGAATAGACCAACCCTAGCATTGAGTAGTTGAGTTGGCATTATTTTGGGCCTTGACTCTTCCCAAATGCGTCGTTGTTAATGGGCCAAATCCAAGCTTATTTAACAAACTAAATATTAACATGCATGATTGTTGGCTTGTTGCTGATTAAAAAGAGTGATAATTCTATTATTAATTATAGTGATATTTATTTTGCTCAAAAAAAATTATAGTGATATTTACGAGTTCGGTTATCGCGTTATTTGTTTGTTCAGTTTAGTTAATTCAGTTAATTCTTTTTAGTAAAGCTAGAAAATCGAAACAAACCAAACTGAATTCAAATTAGATCATTTCTTTGATTCAAATAACTTTGACACCAACCAAACTTTTAATATAGTGCTAATTTACCGAAAAATATGTGTTACTGTCTTTTGAAATAAGCTTTCAAAATAGAAATTGCATCTTTTCGGTAACTTAGCATAATAGAAATAACTTTTTTAAGCTTCTGGCATTAAAATCCCAATTAATAAGACACCTTAATTAGCCAACTGTACAATGGTTTTATGCACCAATTTTATAAACGACTTCCATTGCTTTTGTACAACCTTTTTAAGATTCTTGCATTAAAATCGTAATTAATAAGATACCCAATAGTTTTATGCACTAAAGTTGTACACGATACATATACTTTGTACAACATTTTTGAGCTTCTTGCATTAAAATCGTAATTAATAAAATACCTTAATTAGCAAAGTGTACAAAGTATTCTAAGCACGAAAATTAAATGTCGCCATTAATATTATTCCTAAAATAACCCATATTTACAAGTCTTAATTGCATCATAACCATTTAAAAATAAATAAAAGAAATTGTTTAAAAAAAATATTATAAGGTAATTCTTTCATGGTCAAACATTTAGTGTGTGTAATTTGTCTTATACGATGATTATGTATTATGTATTTAAGGTATGATTTTATTACATAAGCCATTAATTCTTTGATCATTGATGAAGAAATTCAAAGCACCAAATATTTAAAAAGGGAAAAAGATCCTCTAAAGTTATGGTCAAACATGATTGATCATGTTAAGTTTATTGTGAATGAAAATAAATAAGTGGGCCCATGATTTTTATTAAAAGAAAAAGTTTTATACAATTAACTAATTTGTGATTGTTGAACATGATGTATCATGTTTGACTCAACTTTAGAGGATTCTAATCCTTTAAAAAGACTCTTTTACACAATTCATTTAATGACATTAAACGCGTGTTAAGTTACATAAGCCATTAGTTTTGAAAAGTTAACAAAGTCAATTGAAGAAATTTGAATGAGTTTAAAGGAGTCTCCCTAATAAAAGAAATTTTGATATTATGTCATTAATAGTCAGATCATTATTAGCTGTAAATATTCTCTAAGAAAAGCGTTTCAAACTCAAACACAAGTATACGGTTTCAACTCATTCTTCTTCAACACACTCCTATATTTTTGTTAAGCAATACCGTTTCAATGAAATTTAATGTCATAAAATCCTTCCAAAAATTGTCCAGACTTCTATACACTTGCTGATTCAAAACTCAGTTATAAATCATCCATTAACCTTTCACAAACCCTACCGATTCAAAACGCAGCAATTTTTAGTTTTATATTAAATTTAGCCAAGCATGTTATTGTATTTAATAGACTAATATTCAGGCGTTGTTATGGAATTACTTTTTAATTCTATATTTGCTTGTAATTTTGGTGATTTCTTGCATGTTACACTTGAAATCGTTTTATTATCACAAATTTAATTTCAATGGTAATTCTCTCATCTCTCTAATCATTGTTCTCTATTTCAAAATTTTATGTTATGGCTTCTTTGTTGTTATAATTTTTATGTTATGGCTTCTTTGTTCTTTCTTTGATCTTTCTTTTAGGCAATGACTGCATACGGGTTTGAGATTGTTCAAACATTAATTATCGATACAGAACGAAATGAGTGTGTGAAGAAAGCCATGAATGAGATCAATACATGTTAGCTTTCTACCTGTATGTATCCTCTCAAAACCAAACAATGAGGTGTTGTTTCATGTATACTATTCTTGACATTGCATGTGTGGTACGTTTGTAGGGGCAACGAACTACAATGCACTTTGTGGAGCGCTTTTGCACAACAATTTAGCGACTTTTTAGAGGTAGCAACTCTGACTCGTGCTTATAGGTGGTTTAACTTAGGTTATGCTTCATCTAAAATTGGCCAAACAATTATAATTTACTAAAAGCAATAGGCCATATGATTGAGTAGTTTGAACAATTAAAAGTCGCCCTAAATAATATTTTCATCTAAGTGATATTTGTATGCATGTTTGACGAGCTAAAGAATAGATGTTTGTCATGGTTAATGAACTGGTATTATTATTCGATTTGCACATATAAGAAAGGAAATTAATCAGACCTTAAAAGATATGCACAACTCCATAAAATTACGTGAATACATTTTACATTCACCAACAAGGAGTTGGGGATTATGCTACTTTTCTTTGAGATGATGAGAAATCTTCTTTTGGCAATAATATTCCGAATCAACTTTGCAATCTGCCTATGTGGATATTACTTGCAGGCTGAGAAGGTTTTCAACCAAGATATGTACTTTAAAAAGCTGTAAAATATGTTGCAAAATCAATGAGTCACTTGGAGTCTATTGCTTCATCTCCTGTAATTTTTTATTGATGCTTAAATGCTTTCAAACTTTTTAATATTTTTTATTGTCGTATCTTGATTGGTTTGGTTGATACATTGGTTATGAGAAAGTTATGTTTTATTGTTACTTTGCGCAGGTGGACTTCTATTGTTAAAGGGTGCATAAATATTTTTTGTATGAGATATTCATTATAGAATCATTGAGATATGACTGCATGTGGCAAAAGTTTGGCGACAACAGTTTGGATTGAAGTAAAATGCAGCGACATTTGTATCAATTATGGTTGTTTTCTCTATTTGCAGTAGCCATTCCAAGTATTTTATCTCTTGCGAGCTTTACTATTCCTGACACCACTCTTCACATGGTTCCAATTTGGGGGTTTACCTTCTATTATTGTTTTTAATTTTGCAAAAAGAATGATATACCATAGGTTTTTGAAACAAATTTGATAGGAAGCTTTCATGTCACATGATCATATAATTTTTTTAAACAATGGTGATCATACAATTTAGTGCAACCATTTTAGGTTTTTAAGCCATGATTTTTTCTAATATTTACTTTACATTAATTTAACTGTTTTGAAAGTTTGTGGCCTCTATACCTAAATATTTTGACATGAAAACAACGAAGCTCAAATTTTTTCATGGGATGATCAAAATGTGAAGAGGCTCAATATGGTGTGGGTTGAAATGGGTTTATGATACTTAAGGTCCTCCTTTAATGTAAGGTCTTTTTGTCTACATAACTGAGTTCCATTTGAAATATATACATAAAAAATATAGTGTTCTAATGGTTTTAGTTTTGTACAAATTCTGTGTTTTGAAAGCTTAAATGGAGGCACCAAGAGTAACTGCTACAACGTGTTCTAAAGGAGATAAAGAGAAACAAAGATGAGGTCAATCAACTACGTGTATGCAACAGTGTTAATGTGACCAGGAAAGAGCAGTTTGAGATATTATAATTTTGAACCTTTGTTGTGAAGTGTTTTACTAAATGCATGTTTTAAACTATACATGGAGTTTAATGTAAAAAACAAAACCATATAGCTATCCCGCCCATTCGACGGGTTTTCTATCATACTTTTTTGTAAACTCTTCAGGCTTTGTTCTAAACGACAAACTTATATTAAAAGTAAGTGTCCATCTAATGTTGTTAAGAAATATTAGCGTTAGATGGCTTAATATTTTTCACATGAGAATATTCGGTATATTGTATTAATTAGTCTTTAAAAAGCATATGAACCATATAAACACGGGCCGACTCTTTGTTGGTAACGAGTCCTATTAATTAGTCTTTGCAGTGCACGAGTCCTATTCTAAAAAATAAAGAGGATATTATATGTTTGGCAAAAAAGTATTAACCTATTATTGAATTTTAACATATATTTTGTAGTTACATTTATTTTTGAAAAAGTATCAACCTATTACACATGTCATATACTATTACATTATTACAAACCCGTAATGTTTGAGCAAGATTGATATATTTTATACAGTAAGTTCAAGGGTAATCT
>BQNB010032327.1:9923-53261 GCA_026074375.1 Tanacetum coccineum | reverse complement strand
ATATCGATTTAGATATGTCATACTAAAATGTGTATGAACCATTAAATTTTCACAAGTGGTCATACATGGTATTGGTAATGAATAACTTGAAAATTTCAATGATATACTTGAATGAGATGTATAACGTATGGATATGCGAACAACATGTGTAGAGAATATTTATTCACTTGATTCTATCAAGACACTTTAATGTGCATTTCAGAGACTAAATGAGCTTAAGTGATGTGATCATCAGGGGGGGGGAGCATACGCGTTGTACTCTTTTTCCCTTGACCATGGTTTTATCCCCACAAGGTTTCCCGACAAGGTTTTTAATGAGGCAACATCCCCGAGCATATAAAGGATTTATGTACTCTTTTCCTTCACTAGATTTTTGTCCCACCAGATTTTATCTAGTAAGGTTTTAACGAGGCATATTCCTCAAATGGACATCTAATGAGGAGTGTTATGGATAAATATGGAATGGATGTCCATATATTTTAATATTGGTAGTTATCTTATTAGAATTGTATCTTGTGGAATACTTCATCTTGTATCTATATATACATACCTCCATTGTGAGATGAATAATATAATTTTCTATTATCTATATCTTCTTGTTATTGTTTATTGTTATTTACTTTATTGTTTCACAACACTTTGCATATTATTTTGTTATTATAGTACAAGGCACTGGTATTATTTACTAAGTTAATATTTCAATAAAAGTTTTTAAGAGGTTAAATAGTTTACAAACATGAGCCCAGTATCTGTCGAAATTCAACAACAAACATGAGACCTATGTTGTAGATAACATTATCTGATATTGAGAAGATGATTAGCTTTACTGCAAGAGAAACACTACATCAAGAGCTAATAGTGGGCGTGTTTTAACTACGAGTTTCTGTCAGGAATTATGACATATTGAATAATCCGTCTTTTTAGTAAGAAAACATTATTTGCATATTATTTTGTTATTATAGTACAAGGCACTGGTATTATTTACTAAAAACATCAGTTGATCGTTTTCAACTTCTAACTGCAAAAATGTTAATTTGCAAGTATTTAACTCTATGGGCCAAAAGGAGGATGAACTTAATCGGCGTTAAGACGTTCAAAGGTTATAGTTTTTAAGTTTTTAAGCAGCCACATTTTTACTTCTAATTTTACATCACAATAAGTGTATTTGTTTCATGTGTTTAAGAATCATGGTATGAGTTTTAATAGATTTAGCTGTGTACATATTGAATTAGATGGGTGGCTTTTAATTATAATATTTGCACATTTGTTTTTTAGTTTCCGACGATCCTGCAAACGTCAAAGTACAACAGTCGAATGCCCATGAGGATATCATTCTTAAACGTATCAATCTAATATTTTTTTATCTATTTACAAATACATTACACCAAACACAAATAACTACACAAACAACCAATCCTTCATTAGCCAGACGATTTTTTAGATTACGACATTTCAGCAACAATGAAACCAAACGGTAAATACACAACACTTATTAAACATAATATCACACAACACAACACAACGACACAAACACATACCAATTTTACAAACATAAATACGAGCTAGGCACAAAGAAACCATAGCACATTTATTTGACACTCACAAAACACATTAAAGCGTTTGAATAAAACGCTCCTTTTGGTCGGCACTTATCCCCGCGTCGATCTCCATGTTGCGCAACTTTCGCAACCTCTTATCATCCTTCCGCAAATTCTCATTCAAAAACTCAGCTGTCTTGACCACCGCATCAATACTTGGCATAGCTTCCAGCTCCCGAATAAAATCCACTTTGTCATCATACGCCACAACCATCTCCTGAAGCAACTCACTAATTCGTCTAAAAAATTTACGGTCCTCTGCTGCAGACCTTTTGCAAAACAAAACCATAATATCCACCCACTCCCATCCACCTACAGCATCCCGCAACGCTCCGCACTTTGGCAACGACGTCATTATTCACTCTCTTTACAAAAATACAGGTCCACGTATGTTAGAATTAACACTCCTTAAATAGATAAAAAAAAGGCAAGCATTCACTAGCTTTTTTCCCTATCCCTTTGTATAAATGCACAATGGAACCCACTGACTCATACTACACCAGCATGTGGGCTCTCAGCTGCAGCACTGTACAGCATGTGGCCTCTCAGCTATACTTCAATGAAATCAAAAGAAAACTACTATCATGAAATGACAACATCTAACTCTCCCTTTTACAGACCACTTACAGTAGAAAAGCAAGGCAAATCAAATCACTTGTGCAATGTGGGGCAGCATTTATTCTTGACTTGTTGCTCATCAAATAAAATTTCATAAAACCCAAAGCAAAACACTGTAAAAAAGCAGTCACATTCAACTACAGAAACACTAATTAAGCGTCGGATTATCAACATTTCCAAAACCTAACATAACATAAGCATTCATTAGACACTATAAAATGGGCTACAACAATTCTACACACACGCAACAGCTAAGCGCAAGCAGGCGACATCGAGCTTATTCAATACACCTATTACGACATGCACACAACACATACATCATTACTTCTTTACAAATTCACCACCCAGGAGCTTTTGAGAAAAACACTTCTTCTCAACGGCCCTTTCTCCCGCCTCCCTTTCCAGATTATGCAATTGCAGCACTCTCCCATCGTTTCTATTGTAAAAACATTTTCCTCTTTATTCAAAGTTTGTGGTGTTTTTTTAGAGCTAATATACACATGTTTAAACTTATAGGGTACTTTTATTTTTGGTTTAAGCTTATTTTTTTAAAGCTTCAAACTTTCTCTTCCTAAACATTACACACACAAATAATCTCCCCACAGAATACAAAGACATCCTTACACATAGACCACCTCTTAAGAAGACAAAATTAGCAGCGAAACTCAGAAAAATAACGATCTCTAAAAACAAATGACAACACATTCCGTCAGATTCTATTTGCCACTTATGGCTAACACGTTACTGAATCCACTTACAGCAAAAAATAAATCTTTTGTTCACCACTTATGGCTACCATGTTACTAAATCTACTTAAAGAAAAAAAACAGATTTTGTTTCCCACTTATGGCCAACATGTTACTAAATCCACTTATAGTAAAAAAAATATTCATATCAATCCCCATAATAACAACATGACATAACAATACAGTATCTAAAATTAATATTTCATTCTTTGAAAGGCGGTGAATACAGACTCTAAACACACCTACCATACACTACTACCAGACATTATCACCATATTCCAAAAGAAAGTACCACCCGCAAGCTTAGTAATCCATCTGGGCCACGTCATTCTCCCTCTTACGAATCGTTGCATACATCCTAGCCACAAAAACATTGAGAATACCCAGCTGCTTCAAATCCTCGGCATGATTTTCCTTGAGTCGCTTCAACAAACCATAAGTCGGACAACCCCTAACCTTTTCCAGATGATCAATCGCAAGACGACAGCTTTCAATTCTTTCCTCTAGCTCTTTACGAAAGATCATCGTCGTTGAATGCAACTCCACCACATCAGGAACCTCGCCACAAAACCAAACGCCCATGTACTCATCCAAAGCAGCATGATCCGTCAGAAGTTCTGCCATGATAAACTTATTAGAAAAAACTGTATTACCTGTCCATTGAGCATAATGTCATAACCACGGCTACCTATAAAATGCAGTTACCTTATTTATTGTTAGTTCGAGAGTACCTGCAACCTTTGTAGATACTGCAACTTCTTACATCTAAAAAAGATTGGCAGGTTATTGCTTTTCTTTTAACAGACATTAAAACTTTAACATTAGGCAATGTTTCATCTAATGTATGTTGCATTGTCTTAACATAATATTTCTTCTTTAGGGATTTAAGGCGGCAGCTCTTTGGTAGCTACAGAAGAAGGCATAACTGTAGCTGTAGTAGGAACAAAAGTCCATACAGGCACCGTAGGTATGAAGAATGGGGACATGGAAGTTATGGTCATGGCCGAAGGTATGATGACATGGACAAGGGATAGAGACGTAGATAGAGAATACCATAAGTAGACGACATCATAGTCCAGTTCAGTAAGGTAATGAAGAAAGACGTGCCAAAATTAAGCAATTAATAGGAAGATTATTTTCAATGTAAAAACAAACTGATTAACGAAGAAAGATTGTTATTTGTTTTTAAGAATTTACGTTTGTTTAGGATGTTTGATTCAAGCTCATATAAATTGATACAATTTGTCCACGTACGTTTAACATTGCTACAACATATGTAATGATAACATAAAACCCTGCGCTCCATAGCAGAGCGCGGGTTAAAAACCTCGTTTAGTTCAATATCGTTTTATTTATTTCAGTGACATGTTTGTTGTTATTGATACATACATAATAACTACAAACACAAATGTCAGGTCATTTTTTTGTATCTTTAGTATTTCTAGTTCTTTGTGTCTTATTAGGGATAGGGCTGAGCATTTTGGACCGTTGACCGGACCGACCGGACCTGACCGAACGCATTTCGGTTCGGTTCTCGATGCATGCCTTTTATTACATTCGGTCCTAGGTCCGGTCCAGTCTGGTTCGGTCTTACAAAAAACCCAATGATTATGCCTTGTAGGACCGGACCAGACCGAAGACCGAAGCGGGCCAGACCGACCCGGCCCGGACCGTACCATTTCGGTCCGGTCCTCAGTCCGACCTTTTGAACCGATTCGATTTCGGTCTGGTCCGGTCTTGGCCAGTCCGGTCTGATTTTTGAACCGTGATCACTCCTAATTAGGGATATCTCAAAAAAAGGAATTTTATAGTGTTTCATTTCAATCTTCTTTTTGTTAAACAATGAAAACCCTGTAGGTATAACTTTATCATTGATCACTATTTATAGAGTACAAATGCATAACCTTAACAATAATGGACCCAACCCACAAGTCAGGCTTGGGCCTCATGCATCTAATACTCCCTCGCAGTCCGAGCGGCGAAATCGCGAAAGCTCGGACTGAAGTAGTAAACTAGAAAAGGAGAAAATAAAAAAAACAAAAACAAAACATTGACGTAATAAAAACATTAACGTAATAAAAAAACAAATCAGCTCGTGACCGAAGCACGAACAACAATATAAGATTGTGTGGATTTGTGACCTTAGCACAAATCACCAACACAAATTACGATTGTGTGGATTTGTGACCTTAGCACAAATCACCAACACAAATCATAGTTATGTTGATTTGTGACCTTAGCATGAATCACCAACACAAATCACGATTGTGTGAATTTGTGACCTTAGCATAAATCACCAACACAAATAATACAACTATAACTTTTTTTTAACAAATAATAAAACCATAGGAAAGACCAAGAACCAAACATATTAAACTAAAAAGGTTCACCAATGCAACCACGCACAGACTTTCTTTCGTTTCTCTAGAGCTGCTTTAACCCTATATCTTTATCAATATTTTTTATAGCATCATGAGGTGACTGCCCTTTGTAATCCAGATTCTGATAATCATCAATATCAAGCTTCTTTTGGCATCTGGTGGTGGGATTTAACGTAGGTAGTAGGATAGCAACAGAAAAGAAAGAATATAATGCAATAAGTGCTAAAGCAATAATCACGAGAGACATGGAAAATAAAATAAAAATTAAGTGGCTGCTAGGGTTTGATGGGGTGGCCTAAAGGAGGTGTAGTCATCTAGGTCTAAGGATCAGACCCGCTCTGATACCATGTTAAACAATGAAAAAGCCCATAGGTATAACTTTATTATTGATCACTATTTATATAGTACAAATGCATAACCCTAATCCTAATGAACCCAACCCACAAGTCGAGCTTGAGCCTAATCCGTCTAATACTTTTATATCATTGTATACACACTATTATGTCTAAAAAATTAAACTTTTTATAAAACAAAGTAGCTATTGTTAATTGCCTACGCCAATGCTCACAAATACTGCTACTTTCCTCAAACACATTCAAATCTCTACTACTTTATGTTGGTGATTTTAGTGTCATCTAGCATTTTGTGTAATTGTGATTTACCCGAGACCAAATGGATTTCAAGTTAAGTTATAATACGAGTTTGGAGGTGTGGAGTGCACGCTTGTATAAACTAATTACTTGATTTCGGATACGATAATGGAAAAGGTTGGAATATAAGTCAAATGGCGTAATAGTGACAGAATTCACGTAGTCACTAAATTGTCACTAATAGACATACACATGTCTTTGATGACAGCAGTTAGCGACGGTTAGAAACTGTTACAAAACTGTTGCTGGAAATATTAAAAGGAAGCGGTGTGACTTTTCACTAAATGGTGTGACTTTTCATTAAAAGTCATACTTTTTCCTTTCAACCTCCATTAGGTTTATATATATATATGAACACAATTTGGTCTTCTAATATGAACACATTCATATCAACAACACATACAACAAATTATTCAATGTTTTGCTCTATTTCTTGTGCCTAGAATTAGAGTGTGTTCTTGTCTTATCCCTATACGAATTTCGTGTAACCCAAGGCACCAAATAGGGTCAAAATATTGTATCAGGAAAGTGGACTTTTACACGATTCAAGAATTTATCCGACAATCTATGATTATCAAGACCCTGAACACCAACACTTTATAAAGCATTTAGCCAATTTCTAAAATTAGAAGTACTTAAAATTTTAAGTAAAAAATATTACCTCTTTAGGAAAGTTTATGCATACATGTTTTAAAAAAAAGTAGCAGCCTAATAAGTCTTCATTAGTAAATACACTTAATTGAAAATTTAAATGTCTTCATTAGTCCATTTTGTAACAGCCCTTTGGTGTAACCGCTCATTACAACCTTTTTAATAGCCCATTTCATATCATCTAATCATCCATCAAAAACCTAAAAATATATGAACACCCACACACCTAAAATCCCACACAACACAAAACACACATTCAAAATATATGTTTTTGATGTTACAGATAACTCGTAGAGATGAGGTAATTGCTCGAACCAAACAGAACTATGTATTTGGTGGGATTTGTGTTGCGGCATCACATGCATCCATCAAGGTTGGTAACCAACTACCTACTGAATAGCTCTAATTTTGCCACATTATTATTTTTCTACATGATTATTATCTTGTTTTGCCGCAGTGGAGCCTCTCATATTGGCAAATATTTTCATTTCGTATCTACAATAACAAAAAAAATAATGTTATTACTTTTTGTCACCAGTTTATTATATAACAAAATATTCCTCTCCAATTTTTCAGGCTTTTGCAAAATGAAGTGCATCAACGTCTATGGTTCAGATATGTAGGAACATAATTGCATTAGAACATGTTTTGTTCATTTTTTTTTGTTAGTTTGTATGCGATCATGTCTAAATATATTATCTTCGAAACGAACAATTGGTTAATATAAGAGGTATCTAACAATCCATGTAACTTTTAATGAATCAGGTTCTCTCTGTAATCCCCTCGATTGATGTAAACTCAGTGGAAGAGGTTAATCATGTCCGACTTACTAATGAACGCCACGCTTGCCGTGCGGCGTTTATGAACAATTATATACATGCAAATTTTTCTCAACCTCACCCATATTTTATATCTTATGGATGTTATATGTGTAAAAAAGCCAGGCATTGTTTGCCTTCATTACAGAGCATGACAGCTTTTCACCCCAATAGAGTACGCATCATTCCTCAACTTGTTTTTGCATTTGTATCTTATTACAGACTAACATGGTTGACTCTGAATTGACCTGAAAACTATGTTTGCCTACCATATTAAAGCTTTTTTATAATGATAATGTATTAGGCACTTCAATCTTTTAAAGGTGCAAGTCCCGGGTCGGGAAGTTCCAAATGATGCTAAACCTAGGATGCGAGATATTTTACCCGTTTAAGTTATATCAGATAAAGAAGATGCAGATACGGATTCAGCTAGCCTAGAAAGGAGACTGTTTGGTTTGTGGTTGTGCTGGAATTTATTTGATTGAGTTACAAACCTCGTGGTCCCAAGAAGTTTATAAACCTATAGATAAAATTTTCACGGTTTTCTGCAGAGGTCCCTCTCTCCCTAGAGTTTTTCTAGATTTCTCGTGTTGTTAGATATGATTGTTGTTTCTGTTACCGTTTTTTATCTTTTATCCACTCGTACCAGTTTTGTATTCTTTTGTGTACGTTTGGCATAAGGCCTTTTTCTGTCCGTCTGTCAAGAAGTCGGCGTAAGTATTAAGTAGTATGTATTTCGTTGTAAAACTAATTATCAGTTGTGCTACTTGATAGTCTGAAAAATGTTGTTATTTTGCTATGAAGATCAATGGCAATATAGCCAGATTGGCTTGTTTATAATCATGTTTAACCTCGAAGTCAGTATAGCCGGTTACTTTAATTTATATGTGTGTTAAGTGTTCTTTCTTATGTGGATTGTAGTTTAAGATTAACTCCTTTTTAAGTGAACAAGGATTAGCGGTATTAAAATTGTATGAGGGGCCAACCGTTTACGAAAAGCATATTTTGGCGCTAACAAAGGTTGCGGGACGATTGTGGTTTGTAGTTGCAACATTCATGGTCACCGTCATGTATGTCATTCTTTTGTAAAGTTATTGTTAGAAAAAAAATGTATAAATAAAAAAAGACATTGCCATAAATTTATTCCGCAGGTACCCCCGCCAGCATTGCGCGGTTAATTAAAAAAAAACCAAAAAAAAAAAATACCCACAAAAAAACAAAAAATTACCCCCCCACCCCAATTAGAAACAAAAAGTTGTAATTGATGTATTTTTTTTTTTTAAACAAATAAAAAAAAAAAAAAAACAAAAAAAAAAAATTTTTTTTTTTTATAACCAAAAAAAAAGAACCCCTGCATAGTTTAATGTAAGAGAAGGGTGCGGTTTGGTTTGTCAAGGGGTTAGAATCGGATTTGAATTTGGTAATGGTTTGAATGAAAAGTAAAAGAGAGAAAATATATAATATTAATTTTTATATAAAAAATAATTAAAAAAGAGGAAGTATTAAATTATATTGTGTGTGTTTTTGGGTGAGAGAGAAAAACACATTAGTGTGTGAGAGATACTATTTAGCATCTTTTTAAATTGAAAACCCACCCATCCCATCTGATATGGGTCTATGGGTATCTTGCTATCATTTTTTTGTTGAATTCATAGATTTTATTAACCAAACAATTGTTTTGATAATGATTTCATATCTTTCATTCTATTACTGGATAACAAACAACTCCTGATACATTACGGGTTTCTATCATTCAAACACTCATCACATTTAATATAAAAAATATTCATGATTAGTTAAATATATAACAAAACTTGATAAGATATAACGTGATCACAAGCGTATAGCTAGACATGAATATAACTTGAATCATAAGTATTAGTGTCATGTGGCATAACGAATGAAGAATAAAAGAGATTTAGTGGAGTCTAAAGTCACAATCTTATTGTAATTGGATCGGATGAACTAGTCACAAATATTAATTAGGAGGGTATAGTGTTGCTTTAAGTATTATTTTTATACGGTGAAGACTTGTACGATGATAATGATTTTGATGATCCTGGTTTGACTGATGTTTAAATGAAGTTTGCTAATGCTTTTGATATTAATTTTCGTGGTCAACTTAGATAGTATTTGTAGTAAGTTTAATAAGTGTGGCATGTCATTCTTATGATATGTTAAGTTTAAAGCACTGTTGATGCGTTGTAGTAACTGTTTTTTGAAATAATAATTTTACCCGGAAACCTTTACTCAAAAAATAAGTGTCTTTATAAAATCCGATAAATAAAAAATAAAAGATCACTAATATCATCCGAAAATCGCCATAACATTTTCTGAAACAAAATAAAAGAAGAATAGGATTACGAAGTGTACTATGCCACTCAAAATGCTTATCTTATGTTGCTACAATCATTTCATCTTTCCTTGAGGCAACTTGCTAGATTACTCTATAATACACCCTCTTTGAAACAAAAATCTCAGAAATTTATGCTTAATAAGATTTGTAGGTTAGTGTTAGATGTATAGGGTACAATAAGAGTCAGCAAACACGGAAAAAGATGCAATAATAACAATAATTATGAGGATGAATTTTACAGAAGATCCAAAATCTCCTCACGGGTTCAACATTCAGATACACGGGTCTTCGGACAACCCTTATTTTCCTGTCTTGTCTTCTCTCTCTGTGTCTCCTGCTCTCCCTCTCTTTCCTTTCTCTTCTTTTGCTTTTCTTTTTCTCGTCCTTCTCATGACTCTTCTTTCTTCCAATTCTTTTAACTCTCTCATCAACAAACTTCTGCCTACTGAATACTCATTTCCTATTCTCAATCCTTATCCTCTCTACTTCTTTCTTATCTTTCCTATTTTTCATCTTCTTATCTTCTTCTACTTATCTATCTACATCCTTTCTACTCTCTCTTTCTCTCTTCCTTTCCTCTATTCTCTACCCCCTCCCCTCCTCCTATCTTCTCCTCACTAATTAAATAAATATATCTTCTATCTCTTTTCTTCTTTCTTTCTATCTTCCTCTAATTATCACTTTGCTTTGTTTCTACACTGATTCTAACTCTCTGCTTTTCTTATTTTTCGCTGCGTGTCTCTTATTATTTCAATCGGTTCTTATCTATCTTCGATTTCTTCTTGTCTTTCTCTAGCTTCTTCTCAATTTATCTTCTTCTAACATTCCTTTCTATTCGAATCCTATATCTCTTATCTGCCCTCATTCTTCTCTTCTGGAACTCTTCTTCTTATTTCTTGTCTTGATATCTACCTACAATCTTTTTTTCTTATCTACTACTTTTTTTAATTCTGCTTAATAAAGACTTCTCATATCTCTCTTCTTCCCTATTTTATCTAACTCTCTCGATCTAATCTCTTACTTCTCTTCTACTTCTATTTCTTTTCTCCTGCTTCTTCCTCTTACTTATGGTTATCGTATAGACGCTATTCTAATAATCTATCTCCATTCCTATATATTTCTACTGAACTGCTAATATCTCTTTCTCTAAACCTATTACTCTCTAATTAAAATCTAAAACTTTATCTTATTAACTTCTTTCTCTAGTCTTCTATTAAATCTTTAACTTTTGAAACAATATTCTAACCGCTTATGTACTATCTTTCTTCCTTCTTCTATTATCTAATACTAATTTTCTATTAATGATTTTTTTAAATTGTCTGTCATATCGAGCTCTGGTTCCTAATCTATTCTAAGTCTAAATTGTTATTCCTGTCTCCTAATCCTTTTATTCTTTTATCTCTCTATATACTATCTTCTTATCTTCTCTTTCTCTTCTTCCTTTCAATTTCCTCTATCTCTAAATCTTAAGTCTTTAGCTACTGATAGTTCTTCATTTCTTAAATCTTTCTAATCTTTTATACTCCAAACTTCTCCTTGTTCGTTTCTTTTCCTGCTAATTCCTAATTATTTACTAAACTATCTTCTCCTTCTTCTTCTTTTCTGTCTTTCTTTTCATTATCTATATCCCTCTATCTACTATCCTGCTCTTCGTCAATAAAACTTCTATACCCTTCTATCTAGATAGTCTCTTACCTTCCTCTTCTTTCTAATTTCTCTTTACATTCTACTTCTTCTTATCTTATGTCTTCTACCTTAACTGTGTCTCTGCTTAATCTTCTATTCTTTATTCAACTCATATCTCTTAACTGTTTCTTCTTCTTTTACTTATCCTTAAATTATTCTCCTCTTCATTTCTTCCTTTGTCTTAGTCTTCCTATAATTACTATAATCTAATCCTCCTTAAATCTATCTAGCTCCTATATTCTATCTCTGTAACTTTACACCACTTATTTCTTTTCCCTATTTTTCTCCTTCACGTCATCCTCTTAGTCTTACTCTCACTCTCTTAATCTTTATTTACTTACAGGTAAATACACCTCTATGCTCCTCCTTCTACTTTCTCTTGTCTGATACATCTTCCTATCTTCTCTTGACTATTCTTTAATCCTATCTCTTCCTATCTTAAACATCTATCAATAGTCTTAAATCTTCTTGTCTTCTCTCGGTATTCTTTTTTCTTTATTCGTCCATTTATCCACTTATCGTTTCTCTAATTCTACTTTCTTCTCTGTCTTCTCATATCTTCTTAATCTATCTCCTCAATTCTATGTATTCTCTTTCTATATCGCTCTTTCTTACTCTATCTTCATATGACTTTTAATCATTTTACCTTTACTATTCTAATCTTTTCTTTCTTGAAGTCGCTTCTATTCTATTTCTGTCATATTGTTTTCTCTTGTCTCTTCTCTTCTTTTCTCATTGATCTATCCTGCTTTATTCTTCTTTCTCTCAACTTAAACACTAACCTCTATCTCTATTCTATCCTTTCTCTAAATCCATCTTCTCGTATTCTATTTACTTCCTTCTTTCTTCACTGACTTTCTCTCTACTCTAATCTTTCCGTCTTCTTCCTTTGTCTTTTCATCTAATTAAATCTTCTTCTTCTTATATTCTGTCTTTCTTAAATACTCTTTAATTTTCTAGGTCCTATCTACTAATATTTCCGTATCTCTTCTTTTCTCTACTACTTATCCTATCCTGTCTTTTTTCTTCGTTTCTTCTATTGATCTGTCTTATATCCTTTTCCTTCTTCTTCTTCTTCTAAATTCTATTCTTCTCTATCTACTCTCTTATCTTTCTCTTTAGTTCTTCTCCTTTCCTGTTCATTTCTCCTTCCTACTCCTACTTCTCAACTACTTCTACTTTCTCCCTTTTTCTTCTTTTTACTCTTCTATACTGTCACTTTCTTGTCTCTTCTTTCCCATCTTATCTCTGTCTCTCCTACTTGTTCTCTCCTCTTTCTCTTACTATCCTTCTTCTATACTCTATCTTCTTTCCTTCTTATATCTTCTCACACTTCTTATTCTTCCTCTTCTATATCTCCTTATCTTGCTTCTATCTAATTCTTCATTATCCTCCTATCCAATTCATAACTTGTCTTTCTTCTACTTTCCCTTGCTTTACCGATTACGTATTTCTGCTACTCCCCCCCCCACCTACTTCTTCTACTCATTATTCTTTTATCTATCTCTTCTCAATTCTCTCTCCTTTCTCAGACTTTACCCCTTAGTATTTTTATTAATCTGCTCTTAATATCTTTAATTATCTAAATCTATGAATATCTTCTCCTAACATTCTAATACTTCCTTCTTTATCTTTATAGCTAAGTCTTACTGTATATATCTGATCTATTCTTTTCCTCTATCTGTTTGTCTCTCTACTTCCTAAATATCTTTAATCTAAATCTTATCTTCTGTCTACTCACTTCTTAATCCTCATGTCTCGGAGACTCCTCTATCCTTGTTCCTGATCTTCCTTCTATTCTTCTAATCATTCTCTACTTCTTATTTCGTTCTTTTCTTTAATCTCTGTAATCCCAAAATACTCTTTCCTTCGTCTGATCTTATAATATAATTCCTTCTGTTTATTCTCAGAGTACTCTCTATTCTTCCTTAAATCGTATTATTTCTATCTCTTTTTACTTCTAATCTTCTTTCTTCTCTTTACTTTATTTTGTAGCCTTCTATCTCTCTTTCTTATCTACTTCTCTATTAAATTCTAATCTTCTATATCATTCTTCTCTAATATTGTTATATCTTTTTAATCTGTTCTAATAATTACGTCTTCTTCTCTTTTTCTACTCTATTTCTTTTTTTCTCTTTCAATGTTCTTTTCTGCTCTCCTATCCATCTATTATCTCTTCTCCTCTCTATCTACTATTACTTTACTCTTGTTATTTTTCTCCTCTACTACTAGTTCTGATACTAAATTTCCTTCTCCTTTCTCTATCTTATATTTTTTTATTTATCTCTCTTATAAGTATTCTGTCTTCTATTCTCTCTTCTACTTCATTTTCTTTCTCTCTCTCTTCTTTTCTCTAGTCTGATTATCTGCTTTCTTCTAATACTCCCTCAACTTATCACTCATTCTATTGTCTTCTCTTTCTCTTTTTTTTCCCCCCACCTTTTAATCATCTTTCTATCTTAACATCTTCATTCTATCTCTTACTTCTTCAAAATTTTATCTCTTCTGTCGTCTTCTCCCTTCCTCTATTTGTCTTTCTCCTATTGGCTCCTATATCTAATCTCTTCGGGATAATAAATCTACTGACCTAAATATGCTTAATAGTCCTCTCTTCCCTACTCTTCTTCTCTATTCCTTCTGTCGCTACAACTGATGTCTTACCTATCTATTGAAATCTGTCTCTTTTTCTATCTTTCTACATCTTATATGTACTCTATATTTTCTGATTCCCTTCGTTCTTTCTCTTTTTTTCTCCACCTTCTATCTCTATCACTCTCTTCTAATTCTGTTATCTATCTTAATATTTATCTAATATCTTTCTTTCTACTCTCTATCTATTCCACTATTATGCGATGCTTTTTCTATATCTCTTTCTCTACTCCTTCTTCTTCTGTGCTCCTGAAACTTAATCTTCTTCCTAACTATCTAAAATTCTAATATCTATCTCTTTAACTTTTAGAGTCCTATTATCTAGCTTCTCATGTGACTTTCCTAGCTATTTTCATCACCATTTTCTGTCTATCTTTTTCTTTTGTGTTTTTTCTGAATCGAATGGGATGATTATCTGTGTCTCTTGTTCTTTTTTGAGACTTAGTGTTCTATGCTAACTCTTTATCCTACCTGGAATGGTCTATAAAACTCTTGCGTTCCTCTTATCTCTGATCTACTCTCTACAGAATTCTTCTTGATGTCTTCTTGAAACCTCTTTCTAGTCTCTAATCTTCGTTGTATTTCTTCCTTGCACTGGTGAAACTATTATTCCTCTTATAAAAACACTATCTGATTCTATTCTTTCTTTCTTTTAATCACCCTTCTATATCTACTTTCTTCTCTAGATCTTTTCTTTCTATCCTGCTTCTACTTAAATCCTATGTCTCTAAATCCTCTTTCTTACTTCATACTTTCTTTTAATTAACATACCTGCTTGATTTATATTTTTCTAAATTATTTTCATTTTTTATCTTTTATCCTATCTATCTTATGGCTTTCTCTTATATTCCTCTATATAATCAATCTTCTTCTCCTTATCTCTCTCCTATTTTCTTATATATCTAACTCTCTCCTAAATCTAATCCTATCTATATTTACCTGATCATCTTCTACCTTATTCTTTGCTACTGTTAGATTCTGTCTAGTTAAATATCTAATTCACTTCATATCTTACTATTTATTCTCTCTAAACATTGTCGCTCTGTTCTGATATTCCTTTTTTTCCCCCCCCCCCCCTGTTTCTTTCTTATCTGTCTTTAATCTTTTAAACTTCCTCTTATCTCTCCTTCATTTACTATTATTTTATTTCTCTTTTCTAATTTCTTCTCTACTTGAATATTCAGCATTCTATGTTTATCTGAATTTTACTCATAGCTGCTTCTTTTTTCCTCTATTCTCCCTGTCGTGTCGTCTACATTTCGGGTTGATCACGTGGTTTACTTATCTACTATCATTTCTCCCTTTCTTAATTCCCTCTCCTGTCTTTCTATATTAACCTTTACCTTCATATGTCTTTCTTGTACTATACATTCTTCTTCTTCTTTGTAATCTTCTCCTATATCTCTCTGGACATTCTTTCTAATATCAATCGTTTTTTTTTCTGATCTCCCTTCTTCTTTATTGGCTATGCTGCTCTCTCTGATTCTTCGTACTCATTCGTATTGTCTACTATGATTATCTAATTTCTCTATTGTCTTATCTTCTAGCACAACTACTATTTATCTTTTTCTTCTTAGTGTCTTCTTCTTAATTCTTCACCTCTTGTCTTATCTCTTGTCTATTCTTCTACCTATATCTATTACCTTCCTCTGTCTTATCATCTAATGCTTATCTTCCTCTCTCTTTACTACTTCTATGCTTTTCTTACTTTCTTCTTCTCCCAATTGATTTTAATCTCTCTTACATACTTCTCTCTATTCATAGCCATAAAAATCTTTTCTAATTTCTTATTTTCTCTCTTCCAACTTTATCACTACTCTTCTTCTCCACTACAAATATTATTCTTCTCCTATCTCCATCTAATTTTTAATCATATAACTTGTCTTCAATACTCTTATTTTCTCTTCTTATTGACTAATCTTATCTTAATGTGCTCTCTAATTATTCTCACTACTTTTTTCTTATCACTATCTAATTCTTTGCTACTTCGTGTGCCAAGTTATATCTTCTTCTGAACTTGATTCTACTAAACTATACTTTGCAATCTAATAATAATCACTCTCTTTACTCTGTCTTCTCTCTAACTATCTATTCTACTTTCTCTTCTCTTCCTCTATCACTCTTTATCTAACTCCCCTATTCTCTCTCTACTTCTACTTCTATCTTTCCTGGCTTCGTTTCTATGATCTAATAGCTTCATTCTAATAATCATTATTACTACTATTAATTCTAATTCTATAACTATAATTTTCTCTTAGTCTAATCTATCTCTCTCTTTCTCTCTGCTATGTTCTTCTTCTCTTCTATCTTTTTACATTTCTTCTTTCCTAACATATATCAGTCTATATTTTTCTTCCTGCCCTTTCTTCCTTTTTTCTAATCTATAACTTTCTAGTTTTCCTCTCTCCTTTGTTAATCTCTTTTTCCTGTTCTTTTCTTTATTATCACAATTATTACTATCTCTTCTCTCGTAAATTCTAATTTTTCGCACTTTGTCCATATTTTCTCTTCTACTTCTAGCAATCAAATTTTTTCCTTCTATTCTAATCTTTTTTAAATTACTCTTCCTTTTTCTAATCTCATCTTGTCTATCTTTTCTATAGTTTATCCATCCTATTTATTTCTTTCTTATACACTTCACCTTTCTTTTTCAAGCCTAAATTCTACTTATACTTTCTTCGGAAGTTTAATTATCTATTCTCTCTCTAATTTTATTCTCATATTTTTCTCATTATCATCTTTCTCTTCTCTAATCTTCTCTCTCTCCTAATCCTAATCTTTTCTTTGGCCCACACACCCTCCCTTTTTACCCCCCTATGGGGTCTGTTATCTTCTTTTCTATTCTTCTCTTCTTCTTACTGCTTGTCTTAACTGCAATCTTGCGTCTCGTCTTTTATCCTTTCCTTCTAGTTCACTACTACTTCTCATTCTATTAATCATCTTTTACCTCTATTTGTCTTAATCCTTTACTATTCTACTTAATTTCTACTAACTTCTTTAGCTATCATCTTCTCTACTACTACATCTATCTTTCTGTCTGCGAATTACTCTAATCCTTCTCTGGTCTTATCTTCCTTCTTTAGTCATAACCCTCTTACTAGACTACTTCTCTTTTGTCTATTCTCTTCTATCCTTGCCTTCTTGCTATTCACTTCTGTTCTATACTTCTCTAACTTTTCTTTTGTCCTTCTATCTTACTATTACTGTCATCATCTATCTTTGTATCTTCTACTTTCTCTTCTAAATAATTCTGTCTTTAATCTTTTTCTTCATAGTCTTCTCATTACTAATCTTCTCTATATTTCTTCCTTCTCTATACTCTAACTCCTCCTATCTTCTATCTTTTCTCTCAGTCTTAAATTTCTCTAGCTTTCTGACTTCTATCTCTGTTTCTTATGATTTTCTTATGTCTTATCTCTTTTCTCTGCTTCATCTCTCTATCTGTCTCTCTTCAACTTATCTCTCTGCTCTCATTAAGGGCTACTTTTCTCTTTCTTATATTCTTTCAACTAATCTAATCTCCTTTCACTCTACATATTCTCTCTATCTACATTTACTAAGATACTCTGTATCTTTAGCATTTCCATCTTTCCTTCCTAGGGTGTCTCCAATTTCCCATTCTTATTCTACTTCTCTATCCTTATCTTCTAACTTCTGATCTTCTTATATCTAGTACTGTCTTCTTCTTTCTCTTCTATCTATCTGGCTTTAATACCCTCTCACATATGCGACTCTTTTCTATGCTGTCTATATGCTATTCATCTTTCTAATATTCTAATATTCTCCCTTACTTTTTTCTATATACATTTAGTTCTTCTTCTTTTCTTAATACATCTATCTCTTATACTTAATCCTTCTCCTATTCATTTCTTCCTTCTAATCTTTAATATCCTTATTCACTATACCTCTTCTTTTCTTTCTGTCTATCTACTATTCTAATACTTTTTTCTATTTCTCTTCTCTTCTCTAATATCTCTTGATCTTCTTCTCATATCATCCCACCTATTCTCCTTATGCCCTTTGTCTAATTCTAATCCTTATGTCTATATCTAATTCTCTAGTTCCTTCATGTTCTTACTATCTCTTCTTTCTTTTTTTTCTAACCAAACACTATTTTTTGTCTATCTACTTCTTCTGTCCTGAAAACTTCTTAGATTTCCTTTCTCTCAACTCTTCAGTTCTTTCTAACTAAACTGATATTCTTTGTACTTCTTACTTCTTCTCCCTATTTATTTCTTATCTTCTTCCTACTTTTATACTTTCTCTTAATTTCTCTCCTCTAATTTCTACATTACTTTGATAACTTAAATACGTATCTCTACTTTCCTAACTCTATTCTACTTCTTATGTGGCCCCCCCCCCCACCACCCCCCCCCCCCCCCTCTTCCCTTAAATTTCTCTTATTCATTGATCTAATCCTCTCCTGGTTTTCTCCTTACATACTTTTAAATATTACTTATTCTTCCCTCATCTCTTCTTGTACTCCTATCCATTTCTATCTACACTATATATCCTTACTTACTCTATCTTTTAGTCTCTTTCTTCTTCCTATTTCGTCTGCTATCTCTTCTCGTCCTCTTTCTAATATCTAATCTCTTCTAAATTTCTATCTCTTTTTTCTCTTAATTACTTTCATTCTCTTTCTATTTCGTATTCTTCTCTTTTTTCTTTCCTTTACTTTCTTTATATCTTTCTCTTTCTCTCTAGCTCTTCTTCTATCATATATCGATACTATTCTAAAAGTCCTTTCTCTCTATTCTTTCTCTTTCTTCTCTATCTATACTTTGTGTCTTTCTTCCTTATTTCTCTACTCTTACTGCCTTCTTATCCCATCACTCTTCTTCTCTTCTCTGTCCTCTTCTTCTTCTCTTCTGGTTAGTCTTCTTATCTTACCTCTTCTTCCTTAATCTGCTCCTTCTCTCTCTATACTTGACTTTCTCCTCCTTTACTCTCATCTTCTGTCAAGTCTATTCTTCTTATTCATAGCTGCTCCTAATGCTCCTTTCTCTACTTCTCTTCTCTGTCAAGCTGAACTCTCTCTCTGCTTGCTTTTTCTTATCTTACGTTCTATCCTCTGTCTTGTTCAGTCTCTCTGTGCTTCTTAATCTATGTTCTCTATTCGTTCTCCTTTCCTATATCATTCTTTTTCTCCTGACTCTGTGTAGTCTGTCACTTTTCTTCTATTCACTCTTTCTTCACAGCTGTTCTCTAACCTCTTTTTTTTTCTTCTTCTTTTTCTTCTATCTGTCTTCTATACTGCTCTTTTTTCTTTGCTCTATCTCTCTTCTCTTTTACTTATCATTCATACATTCTTCTTTTCTTTATCTTTCTTTACTCGTTCTTTCTCTCTACTAATCTCCAATTCTTTCTTCTTTCTCTCATATACTCTCCTTATCTTCTTCCTTATCTTATTCCTTCTTCTTCTACCTTCTGTCTCTCTCCTTCCTTACTCCTTTCTACTTTCATTCTTCTGGCCTACTTCTTTCCTTCTCTAACTTCTTCTTCTGTCTGTCTAATAATCTTCATTGTCTTTCTAGTCTTCCTACTTCTTATTCTTAGTCTTATTTTCTCTCTTCTAATCTTCCTTCTCTTCTGTCCTCTTTTCTTCAAACACTGTCCTGTCTCTTCTCTCGAATTCTCCTTCCTTCTCTGTCTCTTCTTTCTCTCTCTCTCTTAGCTCGTCTACTTCGTTCCTCTTCTTTGTTTTCTACATTCTACCTATCTCTTCTTCTATCTTATCTTCTTTCCTCCCTTCTTCTACTAATGACCATCTTTCTCATGCTTTTTCACTTATTTTGCCTCTCTCTAATCCTAACTTTCCTACATTTTCTGCTGTCTTTCTTTAACTTACCCCTATTCCTGTTTCTCATTTCTAGTCTTCTCTTTTCTCTCCTCTATTATATATGATTTCTTCTGCTCATCTTCATCTTCCTCTCTGTCTCTTATCTGCTTTGGCTCTTGATCTTGTACTTTCTTCTTCTCTTTTTGTTCTGTAACTCTCATTAAACTAATCTACTTCTGCTTCTGTCTCCTCCTCTTATCTCTTCTCTCCTTTTCTCTCTCTACTTACTTCCTTCTTCTCCTTTCTGTCACTTATCTATTCTAGCTTCTGCTTCTTTATAAAATTCTCTTCACTTCCCATTATCTTCTCTTTTCGGCTTCTACTGCGTCTCTTCTATCCCTCTTCTCTAGCCGGTTGACTTGCCTCTTCCTACCTTAGCTAATTCTTTTCTCCTACTTCTTTCTACTCTGCTATCCTATCTCTCTTCCTCATCTCTTTAATTTTATACTCTTTTTTCTCACTCTCTAATATCTCTTTAAAGTTCTTGCCCATTCTTGATACTATGAATTCTCTCTACTCATATAACTCTATTCTGTCTTATTCCTCTCTAATTTCCATCTTCTCTTCTCACTATCTTCTTCTTCTTTGTTCTATTAAAACTTCTCAGCTTCTCTCGTCTTGCGCACAATCTATATACAACACTGACCTTACTCTTATCGTCTCTGACTCTCTATATTACTTCTTTACTGATATCTTATCTACTCTTTGCTCTCTCATTTCTCTCATCTATCATTCCTATCCTTCTTACTCTTCTCTATTCTGTCTCGTCTCTTTCTCTTCTTCCTCTGCCCTTTTCTTCTCACACTTCTCTCCCTCTCTCTTCACCTTCTCTTTCATCTCTTCTTACTGTTCTTATATTCCTCTAACTCATTCTGTCTTTTCTCAGCTCTTTCTGTTATCTGTTACTCTAATCTGATTTCTTGATCTTCTTCTTTTCTCTCTATCTTTGTTTCTTTCTTCTTCTCTTGCTAGTTTTTTATACTCTATTTCCCTCATCTTCTCTACCCTTATCTCTCTCATTCTATCATCTAGTTGCTTCATTCTTCTACTCTTTCTACTTCTTCTTTCTCTTTTATCTTCTTCTCTTCTACTTCCTCTCTTTTTATCATCTCTGTCTCTTCTGCTAACCTCTACTATTTTCATCTCTCTGGTTAAATTCACTTTTCTACTATCTGTCTGATCTCTCCTTTTTAGTCTACTCTACCATCTTTTCTTCTTCTGTATCTTATTAATCTACTTCTCTCTCTTCTGATCTTCATCGTCTATCTATTTCTCTCTGAGTTTATCCTCTCGTCATTTCTATCTTCCCTATAATCTTCTGATCTTTCTTCTCTCTACTTTTTCTTTTTTCCACCCACCCCCACCCCCTTTTTCCCCCCCCCCCCCCTCCCCCCCCCACCCCCCCCACCCTCTATTATTTTATTTTTTTGGTGTTCTTTATTGTCTCTCATCTCTACTTTAATCTTACTAGATCTCTAATCCTATGTCTTAACCCTTCCTGTCTTCTTTCTTCATCATGCTTTTCTTATCCCTTCTATCTGTCTCTCTATCTTATCCTCTAGATCTTTCTATAATTCTAAACTTTTTTTCCCCCCCCCTTTTCCCCCTTCTACTTTCTGCATCTATTTCTCCTTCTTTCTTCTACCTCTTTCAAATCACTTATCCTACGTACTAGCTAAGTAATGTCTATCTCTCTAGTCTCTTCTTCTTCTTATCTTTCCACATCTTCCAAATCGCATACTATTTCTTATATTGCCTTTCTAGTCTTCTTTTCTCACTTCCTTGTCTTATTTCTCCTCTCGTTCTCATCTTGATCTTCTATTCTCTCGAGCTCCTTTCTTCTTACATTTCCTTGCTCAAGATCCCTGCTTCTTCACTCCCTTTGGGTCTACCCCCCCCTTTATCTATCAATATCTTCATCTTCTCTTCTCTACTTCTCTTAACCTCTCCTTCTCCCTTCCTTTTCTCTTCTTTTCTCTCTAAAATCTTATCTACTATCTTCTATCTCTTGAGCTTGTTCTTCCTACTGTCTTACTATCTGTCTCTTCTTCTATGATTCTCGTCTTCTTCTACTGATCTTTCTCTCTCTTATCTTATCTCGCTTTCTCTTTCTACATCCTCCTTCCTTCTTTCTTTATCTTCTACTCTATCTTCTAATCTTTCTCTACTCTCTTCTCTACTCCTGATCCTTACCTTTCTTATCCATCTCTTCTTCTTCTTCTTACTTCTTCTCTTTAAAAAAAATACGAAATAAGTAAGAGTATGTACTCTAACTCTAGTCTCTGTCTCCTTTCTATCTGCTTCTCTATACTTCCACTTTCACTCTACTCTCTCTCTTCGGACGTGTAAACAGTATTCCTCATTCTTCTTCTTTTCTCTTCCTTGCTTCTCTTAGTCTTCTAGTCTACTTTTATCTTCTTTCTTTCTCCTTCTTACCTCTCTCTGACTCTTTTCTCTCTCTCTCTTCCTCTAGCTTTCTTCTATCTCTAGTCTTGTCATATCTCTATCTTAACTTCTCTAATATCTTCTCACTACTTCTGTCATTCTCTCGTGTGTAATCTTCTTCTCCTCGTTCTATCCTCCTCTTGCTATTTCCTTCTTTCTCCTTCTTCTTCTCTTTCCTCTTTTTCTCTAACTTCTTCTACTTCTCTTACTTGTCTCTATCTTCTGATCCTCCACTTCTTGCGTCTTTTCTTTTAATCTTCTTTTCTTCTTCTACTTCTTCCTACCTAACTCTTCTAGACTCCCTAATCTATCATTCTCTTAACTTGCTTCTATGCCTTTATTTCTTTCTACCAATCCCTACCTCATCTGAAATCTTAACTGTGCTACTAGGTTCTATCTCTATCTCTGTCTCTTCTTATTTGTAAAGTCTCTTTACTTTACCCCTCCCCCTTTCTTTCTTTGAGCTTCTTCGGTCTCCTTATCTCTCTTTCTTTTATCTTAAGTACTATTATTTGGACAATGTTTCTGTTGTCTATCGCGTCTGATCTATCTTGTATTCTCTTCTATCCTTCCTCTCTTTCTTTCTTTTCTCTTTATGCTTGAGTTCTTTCTTCTTTCTTTCTCTATGCCTTATCATTGCCGGGGGGTGGGGGGATTGGGGGGGGGGGGGGGGGGGGGGGGGGGGGGGGGGGTGGGGGGGCGGAGGGAGTTCTCTTCCTATATAATATTCCCTTAAATTCTTCTTTAATTTAATGTCTGTACTACTTTTCTCTGCCTCTGTCTTAATCTTTCCTAATTCTTAATTCTACTTATTTTCTTCTTCTTCTAGTCTGCATTCTATCTATCGGCTCTCCAAGTACTTTCATCTCTTATTCTTTCTACCTTCATATAATTCCCCCCCCTTTCTTACTGTCTATCTTGTGTGCTGTCTAACTTTATCTTACTCTATACTATTTATCTTTAGTACACATGACTACCTACATCTTCTAAAGTGTCTTCTCCCATCATCTGTCAAAACTCTTCTGTTATTATACTTCTAGTATCTTCTTATAATATTGTTTTTATCTTAACTTTGTCATATTCTATACTTCTCTTCTAAAGTGATTCTTTTATACTCTCTATTCCTTCTCTGTCTGTCTATCCATCTACTCATAAGATAATTCGTTCTTTTCCTTATTTCTAATTTTTCTTCTCTACACTCTTAATTCTTTCTTATCTAGGCATTCGTTCTTCGTTTGATCTCTTACTATCTTTTATCTCTTTCTTCATCTCTCTCTCTTCTCTTTTTCCTCCATTTACTTCTTACTGCTCTTTTTTGCTGGTTTTAATCTATTCTCCTTTTCTTCCTTATCTACTTTATCTTTGCTCTCTTTTTCCTCTAGTCTTTCACTTGTTCCTTCTTTTCTTTTTAGTATCTTAGATCTTTCTTCGTTTCTTCTTATCTCTTACTAGTCTTCTTATCTGTCCTCTTCAAGGATTCTCGAGCGCTATCTAATCCTCTCATTCCCTATCTTCTGTTCTACTCTTCTTTATAATCCTCTCTTCTTAATCTTTCTTATCTAATCTCTTCTATAATCTTCTCTTCTGCTTTATCTTGCTCTATCTTCTTCTCTGTTCGCTTACTAACCCCCCCCCACCCCCCTCTACTCTATAATCTTCATGTTCTTCTTATTGTCCTAATCGTGAATACTGGCTTTCTGCTACTTATCTCTTTCTATCTGAACCTCCTCTTGTCCTTCATTCTGAGGCTCTGTTATCTCTCGTGGCTGACTTCTAAGCTTCTTTCTCTTCATTCTGCTTCTTGCTTCTATCTCTCTTCCTATCTACTTCCCCTCCTTGCCTTCTTCTTCTTGCTTTCTTCTCTTCTGATCCTCTTCTTATTCTACTTCTGAGCCTCTTCTTTCTGACACTATCTTATGCTGCCTACTTCTTATCTGTCTGACTGCTCTTCATTATCTACTCCCTACTGGGAGTCTCTCAAACTTATTCTATATTCTTATCTATTTACTCTATCTTTCCCTATCTTATATCTAACTGCTGTCTCTTCAAATCCTATCTATTACTCTCTAACTTATCTATATATCTCTACCTCTTTGATCTTCCTATCCTTCTCTCCTAATTGTCTTAATTTACTTCTATCTTCCTACTTCTATTTCTCCTTCTAGTCTCTCTTCTACTTTCTTCAGCTCTTCTCCTTCTTCTTCTCAGATCTCTTATTCTTTCTACCTTATCTCTCCTCTTCTTTCTACTCTTCTCTTATCCTGTTCTCTCTTCTTACTGGACCTCATCTACTACTACTTCTTCTCTCTTCTTCTTCTCCTTCCTCTTTCTACTTTTCTCCTTCCATCTTCTCTTTCTCATATATCTAAGTCTCTCTACCATCTATCCCTATCACATTCATAACTCGTTATCTTACTTTTACTTTACTATCTTTCTCCTTTTTCTAGAAATTCTTTCTCTTTCTTACCCTAATTAATTATTATCTATCTTCTCTGCTTAAGTCATGGTTACTCTTGATCTTGTCTTGTCTATTTGTCACTTCCTTTTATTCTATTCTTCTGTCTTTCTTCTTCTTTTATTCTTGTGCTTCTTCTCCTGGTTTATCTAATTCTACCTTAGCCTATTCTATCTTTTCTTTATTCATGATTACTTCTATATTCAATTCTCACTTCCCTTCTTTGAATTATTAAGATCTCTATATCAATAGTGCTGTCTATTCTTATAATTTCTTCTCAATAAATCTATTCTCTTCCTCTTCTTCTTTATTTCTCCTTTTCTTCTTCTTCTATTATCTCTCTATTCTCTGAAATCATAATCTCCTCACTAGTCTTCGTCTATTTTCTACTACGTAGAATTATCTATCCTTAGGATAGACTTATTCCCTTTCCTGCTAAGCTTTTCTTGTCTCCTAATCTTCTTCACTCTTTAATCCCTTCTTTACCTTACCAATTTCTATTTCTTTCGTTTTAACTATTCTTTCTGTCTTTATAATAACTATGTCTTTCTCAACTGTATTCTCTAATCTTCTCATTACTCTTCTTACTTCTTAACATACTACATATTCTATCTATATTTTCTAATTTCCTTATTGTTCTCTCTTCTTTCACATCTCTTTCTTCTTCTATTTTCCTCGTCTAGTTAACATGCTGTCATCATCCTTTTTCCACTTTTTCTCTCTATCTACTTTTTAATCCTTCTACACTGTCATTCTTTCTTCTTATTATCTTCTACTATTTTCTATGCTCTCTTTCTTCTTCTATTGCTTCTCTTCTTCTTCTATAATACTTTCTTTCTAGCTTCTCAGCTTTATATAATCCTACCTTCTGTCTCCATGTGTCTTAACTTCTTTCTCATTCCTTTAACACTACAATTCCTGCTCTTCCTTTCTGTAATTTCTTTTATCCTTTAAACTTTAAATCTTATTTATGATAATCCTGCTTCTACAATTCTCCTCTTTAGTCAAGCGTTTAATATACGTCCCCTTCTTCATTCTATCTCTCTTCTGCTATCTCTCTTCCTTCTTAGGTGCTATTTCTCTATACATATAATTCTTCTATTTACTCTTCTTCATTGTATATCTATCTTCTCTCAAGCTCTCTCTTCTATATTCATTCCTTCTCCCTTCCTCTCCCCCCCACCCCCCCCCCCTTTCTATTCTCGTTTCTTCCTTCTTTCTGCTCTTACTGTCTTCTATCCATCTTTCTTTTCTGATCTATTCTCTCTCATTTACCCTCTCCTCCCTCTATTTCCCCCCCCCCCCCCCCCCCCCCCCCCCCCCCCCCCCCCCCCCTTTTTTCTATCGTTATGCTTAATCTCCTCTTTCATACTTTCTCGTCTTAGCTTTCTAGTTTCTATCTTCTACTCCCTTTTCCAAATAATTACTCTTCTGCTCTATGGTTTCTACCGTCCTCTTTTCTCGCTACCTTCCTATCTAACTACTCCTATCTGCTTCTGCTTTCATTTTCCTTTTCTTATTCTTTGTGCATTATCTTCTTCTATCTACATCTCTTCTACTCTCTTCTCTCGTCTTCTTCCTCTCTCCTTCTACTTTTCATAACTCTTCTATTCTCTTCACGTCTACCATACCTTCATTCTACTTCTACATCTATCTCTCATTTTCATCTGTCTTAACACAACTCTCTTCTGTATCTTTCTTCATCTCATCTTCTAGTCTTACTTTCATCTTCTTCTCTCTCTAATCTTCTTTCTTTCTGCTCTCTCTCTCATCAACTATTTCTAATATCTTCTACTCTTCTATCTCTACTTCATCTATCCTTTTCTTTACTTCTTATCTTCTTTATCTATCTCTTCTATTCTATCTATCTCATTCTATTCATACTCTCTCTCTTCTTCTCTTCTCTGTCTTCTCTTACTTTCGCTTCTTTCGCTTTTCTTTTCTATCCTCTAGCTATCTTAATCTTCTTATTACAATTCTGCTTTATCGTCTTGATCGTTTACCTTTCATATCTCCTTCTTTTTAACCTTTTTCTCGCTAACAATTCTACTTACTCTTCTTTTAATACTGGTTCGTATATCTACAATTTTCTGCTCTTCTATCTTCTAACGCTGCTTACTATTAAAATATATTCCTCTATTTCTCTCTTCATCTTCTTCGATTTCTTCTCTCATCTCTATATCTCTTCTATCTAACTTTCTCTTTCTCTTTCTTATTCTTTCCTCTACTCTCTTCTCATTAACCTCTTCTATCCTTCTCTTCTACTTCTGTCCATTCTTATTTACTATTTCCTTTCTCTTTTCTTATCTCTTAATATCATTATTATTATCTATACTCTCTTAGCTTATTCTTCGTGCTCCGTCTTGTCTTCTTTCTACCCTGTCTCTCTTCTCACCTACTTCTCCTTTCTATAACTTAACTTCCTAATTCCTTTCTTAGTCTACTTCTACTCCTCTTTCTAACTTATCTCAGATTTTTATCTCTAAACCTCACTTTGACGTATTCCTTATACTAAATTAATCTCTCTAAATTTCTTCATTGTCCTATATCTTCTCGTACTGCTACTTATATAGTCTCATCTATTTCTACTTTGGTCCTATCTTCTATTCTTTCAATTTTCTTATCTCTCTTCTAATTTTAGTATTCCTTTCTTACTCATCTCTCTCTCTTCTCTTATATCTTCAATTAACATTCTGAAACCTTATCTCTATCTAGTCTCATATTTCCGTCTCCTTCAATGCCTATACTTCATCTTAAGGGTTACACTGATTCTTCCTTCTTCTCTTCGTCTTATTCTCGATCCTCACTTCTCTTTCTTCTTCTACCTTCTAAATTCTTTATACTTCTCATGCTACTTACCCTCCCTTTGAATTTTCTTTCTTTCTCTTATAATACTTCCACTATGTAAATTTCTTTCTCTTTTTCTTTTCGTATCCATAATTATACACATCTTCTATCTATCTCTACTCTCTGTCTTACTCAACCTATCTTCTATTACTTATTTAATTCATTCTACACTTTAATCTCTACAGCTCTTCTCAGTCTAGCTCCTTTTCTAATAACAATAATTATGAGGATGAATTTTACAGAAGATCCAAAATCTCCTCACGGGTTCTTCGGACACCCTTTTTTCCTGTCTTCATACTACGAACTTTTTTATATTACTTAAATTCAAACCTCACCCCACCACCGCATTATTAAATACCCATGCAAACAAAAAAACAACACATGCAGACGTATACTTCTGTCAAATGAATATGTATTTTTAAACAACGCATATATATCTTTGTCTTCAAGTTGACATGACTTTATGTATTATCACTAAAGTACAAGATTAATGGTAGGTTAATTCGGAGGATATACGAGATTGACTAATGTAATGGACTATGTTAACTAGAAAACAAGTCATTACTCATATGGTATTTATGGTTTTAGTATGCATGATTTTTTTTATTAATCTTCAAAACTAAATAAAACAAACCAATTAAACCACATTTAACCGAAAACTGACCGTTTGAAAATAATGTTGTTAAGGGGAGCTTTAAACAAATTCACATATGGATACATTATCTGATTATCACTTAAAACATACATATGAATGACGCAATGTACAGTTTGAAACATAGGAAAATAAAAAAAACACATTATTTAGCATGTTTTGATCGATCAATGTGATCACAATTGTACGTCCAAGATCACACTAGCAAGCGTATATTACTGAATACAATGTAAGGCTTACTATTATCATTCAATTACCTATTCGATCGACATGTGTACGAAAAAAAACAAAAGGGAATCCATATATGTGTGAACCACCACTTACACAGATAAGGAATTGAGAAGATAAGGGATGCTACAGAGTGGCAGATAATAATAATGAGGATTTAGTCGATAGGCTTGTCACAATCTTGTAAGCTAAGGGATCATGCCTCTTCATTTCTGGCACTTGTGTCCCATAACCATAACTGGACCACCTCTTCATATTTTCTGCATCTTGTGAAATTCCCAAAGACCAATCTAACATTTGTACCCCCCATATGTGTTTTTATTTTAAATCAATCTTAATGGTATAGCTGATCACTAAACAATAAAAACATAATATTACCCACTTTGTATGAATAAACTCTCAGGAATACATTACCACTCAATATTAATTGTGTCACAACATCAAAACTTTACAAGCGAGATCATTCAGAACAACTATCATTAAATGCGGTCATCTATGTATCTCCTTAAGAGTCACTCACTATGTAGCTTACTTGTCTCAAAAACATACAAGAGACGGATTAAATACGGTGATATTTATATCTGTTAACAAAGTAAGAGGTTTAGTATCCTAATTACAAACCTTCTAATTCGTTATACTAACTATATATTGTTGAGCGCAAAATAATAGGGTCCCTTAATTATGATCATAAACCTTCTTATAACACTAAATAAAAAACCTTAACGAACGAATACAACAAAACATTTTCAAAACTATTTCGACTTTTTTTTACCTTTTCTTAATTATCTTTTTTCAAATTTTGTTGAACTTGGAACATACCCAATATATGGTCCATCAACTTTTGATCAATCAGAACTAATTAAGCGGTCACTTTGTCACTTAAGTCTTCAATGAGCTTACGGGTTCACCCGTTACATGGTTGACCAAAGGGTCTTTGGTCTACCGTTACCAACGTACGTATAAACTTAAGTTGTTTTTTCGGACAAGGGGTCGAAGGTTGAAGTCCAATTTAAGACATATGTGTATAGTTAAGCACTTGTTTGTGAGTTTGTCACTGAAAAAAGGGTTGCTTAATTAGTTTGGTCGATAACAAGATAAGTGCTCAACAATGGAGTAGTCTCCAAAAAGTTGACTCGTTCAGATGCAACTCGTGAACCAAAATCTCATAGAAATGAACCAACCATGACTTTGCTCAAAGAAAAAAAGAAACCACCATGACTTACCCTATCCGAGGACTCTATATGTACACATAAACACAAACTTGATCACTCTCAATAAAGCTAATAATATCTGGATAATAGTTTTAGGAATGATGTATAAATAGCACATCCAAGCATTAAAAAGAAAATATATCACATCCAAATATTCAAAAGGTAATTACATATGTTTTAAGACAATATTTCAAGCCACTCAAGTACCGATTTGGTTTCGTTTATAACAATTTTAGCAAAAACTTGCTAAAAAGTTGTAAATGAAAATTTGCCCCTAAGTCGTTTTGCCCAAAATTGGCATAAACCAACTAAATAGATGCTTGGATAAACTTGTGATGTAATTTTGATAACTTCTCGATCTTAGAGTAAACTTATGATTACTTATTCTACGTATATGTTATATTGTTATTGTCACAAAAAGTGTTCCGATGAAGTAATAAACTCGAATTACATGAGGGAATCGAGGTACCGACGTCGAACTCTTGATTATTTTCATGTCCTATTTTAAAAAAAAAAATATGAATTATATTACTCAGAACTGCAATTACAAACTAAAACAAGACAAAAACAATGGACATGCCCACACATTACATAACAAACTAAAACTATATTCAAAACCTTATACTACATGCATCAATACTCAAACAACTATGCTATTCATCCTTCTTTGGATCTTTACATTCCATTTTTCTTCTACTTCTTGGACAGTTCTTGAATCCTTCACTGCAAAACCTGCTATTTTCAATCTAATCACCTCCTTTATGAGTTGCACCATTGTCTTTACATCTCTTTTTTTTCCTCTTTGAAAATCATGTTGTTTCTTTCCTGCCATATGAAATACACCACTGCCCCAAACAGAATCCTTCTCACAATGCTCCATATATTGTTATTATTATGAAGATTGCACATCTCTTCTATAATATGACCCCAACTAAAAGCCATATTCACACTTAACATTATCTGCAATTCTCTCCACACATCTTTTGGAAACTCACAAGTAAAAAAATAGATGCTCAATAGAATCTAGGCATTGCTTGCAGAAAACACATTGCATTACTTCATTTGGTTTCCATATAGCAATTCTATCTTGAGTACTCAATCTATTTTGTATAGCCATCCAAACAACAAAAGCATGTCTAGGAATGCATTTATTGAACCGCACTATCTTGTGCCATTCAACCTTTAAAGCCTCAATACACAGATCCTTCCAAACATACTTGACACTAAACTTCTTTTCCTTGCCAGCATTATCTACCCAAACTATATCATCATTCATATTATCATATAATCTGGGAAATTTATATTGGTTTAAGACAGGATACTCATTCACCCTTCCATTAGGCTAATTTTCATTTCTTTTGCTATTAATCCAGCTACTACTGTAGTATCAACATTCATTCTAGCTTCATATATTTCCCTTGTAGTAACAATTCCACACAAAGGGCCTCTAACATCCCAATTATCATACCATGCATTTACAGAATTACCATCCCCAATCTTCCATAAAACATGTTTTCTAATCTTATCTCTTAATCTCAGCATTTCTTTCCAACCTGCACTACTATTAGCTATAGCATTTACTTCCCAAATACTTCTTCCTTTTAGATTTTTAGAATTGACTCATTTTACCAACAAAGTACTCTTATTTGAAACCACATTCCATAACTTTTTGATTAGCAGAACTTCATTCCATTCTTGCAAATTTTTAATGCCCAATCCACCTTGATCCTTAGGCTTACAAATACTATCCCAAGAGACTTTAGCCTTTCCTTTTGTCAACTCCAGGAAACCCTTAAAAAGTTTATTAATCTCATAAATCATATTCTTTGGTAAGAGAAAAACAGAAGCCCAATAAACTTGCATAGAACTTAAAGCTGATGTTATTAATTGAAGTCTACCAGAATATGATAATGCCTTATTTCTCCAATCCAACACCCTATTCTTAACTTTTTCAATAAGAGGCTTACAGTCAGTAGCACTTATCTTTTTAGTGATCAAAGGATATTGGTAACTTCCCTATGGCAAAAAGAATAATATCAAGAATGATAGCCTGCTCTGCATTAGTCATTCCACCAAAAAACACTGTACTTTTGCTCATATTAGCTTTTAAACCTGAATAACTGCTAAACTCGTCCAAAGCCTCTTTTATAGTGCTTACTGATTTTACTAGGGGTGAGCAGAAAAAACAAAATCGAACCGAAAACTGAAAAAACCGAACCGAAAAAACCGACCGAAACTAGAAACCGATAGTTTAGTTTTTACTTTTTCAAAAATCAAAAAATTTCGGTTCGGTTTCGGTTTTCATTCAAAAACCGAACCGAACCGAACCAGTTTTATAATAATATATTATTAATATAATATAAATAAATAAATAATAAATCTAATTTTTAAATTCATATTTATTTTATGGGTGGAATTCTAATATATATATATATATATATATATATATATATTATAATATATATATAAATAATATATATATATATATATCTTAATGTTTATATATGTGTTTGTCATATACGTGTGTTTTTATTGACAATATATCGTTACATATATGACAATGATCATACTATGTGTATTTTCACTTGCATGTGTGGGTGTCTCATTTATATGTGTATAATTATTGAATTTGGGTAAACATTATTATGCTCATATTGACAAAAGTAAAAAACATTTTTTTACGAAAAACATGTTTATTAGTATAAATTAGCCACAACCAAATATAAACGGTTTGAAACCGAAAAAACGAACCGTAAAAATCAAAAAACCAAAAACCAAAAAAACCGAACCGCTAAAAACCGAGCGTTTTTGGTTTTTGGTTTTATTAAAACTGAATATTTCAGTTCGGTTTTGGTTTTAGCCAAAAACCGACCCAAATCGAACCGTGCACACCCCTAGATTTTACATCCCCATGACAAAAAACTAACAAGTCAGCAGCAAAACATAAGTGAGTTATCTTCAATTTCTTACATCCTTTATGGTATTTGAAATCCTAAGCTTTATCAATTTTTTTCTCTTAAAATAATACCAAAAACCTTCATAACAAGAGTGAACAAGTAAGGAGACATAGGATCTCCTTGTCTTAATCCTCTCCCTCCACTAAAGTACCCTTCTCTTTCTCCATTAATATTAATGGAAAACTTAGTAGTACTTACACACACCATAATCAATTCAATCATCTTAGTAGGGAAACCAAACTACTTTAAAATATCTTTAAGAAACCTCCAATCAATAGTATCATATGCTTTCTGAAGATCAATTTTAAAGGCAACTTTTCTTATTTTCTGTTTTCTATTATATCCTTTAAACAATTCCTAAGCCAGTAAGACATTATTAGTGATCCGTCTTCCTGCTATAAAAGCACTTTGACTTTCATTAACTAACTTCCCAAGAACACTATTAAGCCTATTTGTAATAATATTACTTATGCATTTGTACATCACATTACAACATGCAATAGGCCTAAAATCAGAAACCTTAACAGGACTTTGTATCTTAGGAACAAGAGATATCAAAGTAGCAATTACCTCCCCTAATAGCTTCCCATTAACAAAAAATTTCTTGAATTACCTTACATACATCTTTACCAATGATACTCCAAGCAGATTTATAGAACCTTGCAGTATAACCATCAGGATCTGGAGCCTTTGAATCCTCTATATCAAACATTGCATTTTTCACTTCCACATCACTTATTCCTCTCTGCATCATCACTACTCAATTTATTAGGGAAAACAACTTTATCGGAAGGAAAATTAATCACCACATCCTTTTTTCTAAGAAAATCTTGAAAGTGCTTCATAAATTGTTCTGTAACCTTTTCATTTTCAAATCTTTTCCCTTTCTCATTACAAATAGTCATAATTCTCCCTTTGTGTATTCTTCCTTTGATGATCTTATGAAAAAATTCAGTATTCCTATCACCATCTTTCAACCATTCTATCTTAGCCTTCTGCATTAACAAGTTATTCTCATCTCTCATAGCATCATAATATTCCTTATGAACCTGACAACTTTTTGATTTAACATTATCATTATGAGGATTCTTATCAACTTCAGCTTGACTATCCTTTAGGCATTCTCTTAATTTGTTCACCCTTTCAAAAATGTTACCATTTTTTCAGCTCAATTTGTTTAAAATCTGCTTCATTAACTTCATCTTCTTTACTATTTTATACATCATATGCCCTTCTATATCAAGTTTCCAAGCTTTTTTAACAGTTGGAATGAATTCTTTGTCATCAGTAACAAAAATTGAAAACCTGAAGGCTTTTCTTCTTCTAGCCATACCATTAGGCAACTTCAGTAATGCTGGAGAATGATCAGAAATCAGATATGGCATAAAAATTCCATGAGACTCTGAGTATTTATCCATAAAAGCTTCACTAATCATAATTCTATCAAGCTTCTTCAAAGTTTTGCAATTAGGATTACCTCTACTCTTTGTCCATGTAAATTAGAAACCAGAACTCAAAATATCCTCCATTTCAATCTTCTTAATACATTCCATAAACTTATTCATCTCATTTGAAGAAACTGAACCTCTATTAGAATGTTCCTCCACTTTCAAAGTTACATTGAAATCTCCTATTATGACCCAAGGCTCTCTCCTTGTGATAATTTTCTAAGATCCCGACTCTTTCCATAGCTTCCTCCTTTCAATATATGAATTGCTGGCATATACAACTGTACAAAAAAACTTAACTCTGTTGCATAATGTTTCTACTAGTAAAAACATACATTGTTTTGTCTTAGCAATTAACCAGGCTCTGATCTTATTAGGATTCCATCCTATCATAATCCTGCAAACTCTATTATTATCCTCCCTATTGCTAACAAACTCCCAATTTCCAAAAACCTTTTCCCTAATTTTCAAAATATTCTGGTATTTGACATGAGTTTCAATAATGCCACATAACTACAGACTTTCTTCTTTGATCAGTTTTCTAACTTCCTTTTGTTTATTAGATGTACTCATACCTCTAACATTACAAACTGCTATAGTAAAATCCATCAAAATCCTAAATAAATCATCTCTTTCTGTTTTTATCTCACTTGATCTCTCAATTCTTTTACTCACCCAAACTCTCTGTTTGTTTTTATATAATCCCACAAAAACTCTCTTTCTATTTTTGTCTCACTTATTCTATCAATTCTTTTGCTCACCTGAATACTATGTCTGTTTTTATAAATACAATCTCTCTTTCTGTTTTTGAGCTTACCACTTCTCTCAATTCTTTTACTCCCCCAATCACTCTATCTGTTTTTATAGCACACAGCTTTCTTTCTATTTTTAAGCTCTCTTCTTCTCTCAATTCTTTTACTCACAAAAACACTCTGTCTGTTTTTACAATCCATAACTCTCTTTCTGTTTTTCAGCTCACTTTTTCTCTTAATTCTTTTTCTCACAGAAACACTCTGTCTGTTTTTAATCCACATACCTCTCTTTCTGTTTTTAACTCTCCATATCTCTTTGAAATCTTTTAACTCACACACTCTGTCTGTTTTTCACACAAACAACACACAACCTAATTCTAAACTATCCTAAACTAGAACCTACTCCTAAAGAAAATGTAATAAACAGGGATCCTACACAAGGACATCCCCATCCTCCCCTCCTACCTCATTTCTTATATGTATTTCTTCTTTAAACTGATTCCCTTGTTCCACATTGTAGAAACTAGAGGGGGGGTTGAATAGTTTTACCGGTTAATTAGTGTTTTAAAAGTTTGCTTATGAAATAGTTTGATTCGAGATGTATGTCAATCAACCAACAATATGAATCACAACTAAACTATCTAATAATGCAAGTAATAAGTAAAGAGATAAAGAAAGAAACGATCAAACCAAGACACCGAGATTTATAGTGGTTCGGCAACGAAGCACCTCTTCGTTCCTACTCCACTCCCCGAGCACTCCACTCGAGATTTCACTATGTCAACAAGCTCCCTTTAGGCGGAGAAAACCGTTTACACGTCGCTTACTTTCTTTTCCGACACTAAGCTAGATGTCGAGTCCTAATCTTAGCTAGAACCAATCTAAGACTTCACTAAGTCTTCAAACACTCACAAGATCTACACTCTTGGATTGACACACAATCCAAATCACACCAATATACAATCTACACACTTGGATCTACACTTGATCCAATTAATACAACAACACAAAATAAATCTAATGAATGTTTGTGATCTTGAAGAAGAGAAGAGAGAAAGATCACTTGATAACAATTCGTATGTAGAAGAATACGATTGTTCTTCTCTTGCACTTGATTAGAAGGTGAAGAAGGGAGGAAGAAAGAATTAATCACTTGAAACAAAATCAAGGTATGTTAGTGATCAAGATATGTGTTTTAGAAAGAAAGGAAGAAGAGAGAAAACTAGATCTGATAGAATTTTTGGCAAGAGGAAGTCTGATTTTGAAATGGGTGGCCCAGTATTTATAGGGGACAAAAAAGTAGCCGTTGCTGGTGGCGGTCCCGGCGGCCCCTTATATATAAGGGGGCCGCCACTAGACTCCGCTCCCTTTTTTGTCCTTTTGTGGTGAATGTTGTATCTGTTATGGAACCTTCCATTTTGGGGGGAAAATTTGAAATTCAAATTTTATGTTTTTAATAAAACATTTCTTTTAATTAATAAATAATTTGTTTTTATATTTTTATAAAAACATTTTTGTGGAAGTATAAGATTTAAGAAAAAATTATTTTCTTGATCACTAATCATGTTTAATGATTTGTTTATCCATACCTTAAGTGATTAATCATAGAAATAGAATTTTATGATTAGTAATTTATAAACGTTTAATTTTATCGTAAACGTTTTCACATTTTGTTATTATCAAAACATTAAGAGGTCAAAAAATATAAATAACGTTTTTGGACATTATTTGTATTAACACAAACAACTCAATTTTTTAAATTATATGGTTTATTTCTTTGACTTGTAAAATCCCGTGAAACATTAACTTATCTTTCTTGGTTTTGTCAAGAATTGTTAAATCCCGTGTAGTTTAAAGAATTAAAACACTTAAAAGGAAAATTTAATTAAACACAAAATCTTTCTACCACCGTTTGATCAAACAAGTAATCTTTTAACATACAAATTTCTCAATGACGACCCTTGCTGACAAAATGATTCTTTCGGGTGCTGACAATCGTCCACCTATGCTGGAAAAAGATATGTACGATTCTTAGAAAAGCAAAATGGAGCTATACATGATGAATATACCACATGGACGAATGGTCCTTGAATCTGTTGAAAAGGGTCTACTCATCTGGCCTACGATTGAGGAGAATGGAGTGACTAGACCAAGAAAATACTCTGAATTGACTCCTGCAGATGCAATTCAAGCTGATTGTGATGTCAAGGAAACAAATATCATTAGGCAAGATTATGGAGACAAAATTGGTTTTTGGTTTACCATTATTAGGTGCTTTTAGAAGAGGAGAAAATTTAAGGTGTTAGGTTGAAAGAGAGTTGTGTGAGGGCGGTTGTTATAAGGTATTCAAGATGAGCAAACATAATGTTCATTTCATCTCGAAGGTTCAAGTAGAGGTTACGGTTGTGGAAACAACAAACACAAGTTGATCCATGATAGTCATGATAGTTTGTAAGTAAAGTGAATGTCCATGATAGGAGGATTGAGTAATGTGGACTTGATGGAATTTCAAGAGTGTGATTGGTGATAATGAAGGGAGATACCAATGGGGAGCTGGTTGGATAGGTGAGGATAAGAGGTCTGGAGGAACATCCCTTAGGGTTTTGTAGAAAATAATATTTGAGTAGAGGAGAGATTGGTTCATTTGAAGGAGTTGGTGATAATTTGTAGCAAGATTGAAAGGAGGATGAATAGTTTCATGACTTGAGTTGGGTTTTTTTAGTATAATGGTTTTTTTTTTTTTTTGAATGGGCAATTAGGAGCACTTGGAGAAGAAGAAGAGGAAATGGGAGAGGTGAAGTTGTCACTTCTTCACACTAGAAATAGACGAAATAATTATCTAGGAGGATTATTGAGTTGATTTTCTTGTAGGATTTGATGAGGAGGCATTGGTGGAAGTCATGTAGAGTGAGTTGAATATGATGAATAAGGAGTATGAAGATTTTCATGATTTATAAGTGAAGAGATAGATTGAAGTAGTAAAGCACGAGGTTAGAAAATTTTGATTCCAAAGTATGTTTATCAAAAAGCAGAAATTAGCTAGGCCTAGATGAGATAGTGGTCAACTGCATAGAAAATCAGGAGGTCGCAGTGGAGAATTCGTGACCTTTTGTTGGCGGTCCCTTAAAGGACTGGCAGTCCCTTATATATAAGGGGGCCGCCCAGTGTTTAAGGGGGCCGTTTTCTAGAGACTTAAAAAAAATTTCCAGAAATTTCTAAAATGCTTAGATTAACATATTTCTAAAAATCCTATTATTAATCAAGCCAAAATCATTTAAGCCATAGCAATCAAACATGTAGTACAATGCATTCTAGGTTCAATTCAAAAGAGCATACAAATTGACATGTTCATAAACATGTATAATATATTAAGCATAACTAAAATGTATCAAGGTGCATGCAAACATTAGTTTAGGATGATAAAATTGAGAAGAAATCATCCATGCAAGCTGGTGCCCATACTAAAGTAACTACGTTACAAACACAAGTAGCATAAGTCAAGACACATAATCATAATAGATTAGTAAATAATATAGATAATAATGTCTTAAAGAGATTTCCTCATATCTCACTTCTTCAAGTTCCTCCACAACCTTCGAAGACTTTTTCCGATTGACCTTACTCCACCACGATGCTCATCTCGTTTGGACTTGACGGTTGATGATTTCGGTTTGGCGGGTGTAGAATGGTTCAAGATGAGGATACAATATTATGTGGATATAAGAAAGACTTGAGGACTTATTGGTAAGGGAGTTGACATAACTAACGGGGGAAGGAGTACTTGCATGCGAGGTACCTTCATTGTGATCAACATCTTCATCATCATTTGTGGGATGAGATGAAGATGGTTCACCGAAGGCGGGAGTTGAAGAAGTAGAGGTACGACCTTTTCTCGTGCCACGGTCCCTTCTAGGCTTTCGCTCTTGGGAAGAGGAAAGAGGTTCCATGACACGATCGTACAAGACATAGGAAGGATTTTGTAATTCAGATTTCACTAAAGGATTGGGTAGGACTTTTGGTCAAGAACATACCAAAGGAAGAAAGGTTTGAAAGTCTAGATACCGCATTCAATTCTCATTAGCCATAAAGTAGGCTAGATGGAAGCTCAGAGAATTTGGCAATGTAGTAAATCAAAGGCATAGACAAGCCGGCACATGATCCTATTTCCCCCAGCCGAAAAACATTTTCTCAAAGAATGGTTTCAATGTCTTTGAAAGTTGGGTCAATTTCACGAGTAAGAACTTGATATTCAGATAACAATAATTTTCTTCTTGTATGCAACACTAGTGACAGGACCTTCACGTCGACACGGACCAAGTAATGATATCAATACCAGAGATGAAGAAATGTTTAGTATGTGACCATCCCGGGAAGACCAATCGAATCATTCATAGAGTGCCCACTTGTCGGTGAACACACATGCACCTTCGCATGGTACCCCTAGAATTTCAGCGAACTCTTTAAGAGAAAAAGACTAGTATTGGTCTTGGAACATGAATTCAACAAAAATTTCTCCATCATCATTATAGGAGAGACGAAATTGACTATAGAACTCAAGAATAAAACGAGGATAAATTTGTTCATTGATGTCAATGAGACACTCAAAGTCGATTAGACCAAACAAAGACCGAACATAATTTAGATTTGTGAAATCATCATAAACCACCCGACCCTCATGAATAAGTCGTTTTTCAAGGTTTTTGAATATTTATTTTTAAGTAAGGAATAATGTCGTATATGGCATGTGAAAAATCTGAGGATGTATGACCGAGATCTTTTATAGTCCTCTTATATTTGCTAGCAGTTCCCTAATAAGATGAGTTATAAATCAACATGGTTAAAAGAAATGTAAGCAAAGAAAAGCGTAGTGTGTGCCTATAGCAACAAATGTGTAGCTGCGAATAACTTAGAACCTAAATATAATATCCTAAGAGTTAATCCAAACGCTCCTTAGTTTGATTTTGCTCAACCAAACAAGTCAAAAAATACATATGAATTATGTATCTCGAAATTTGTTGATGAGATCATTATGCATGTGTTTGAAAACGTTTTTGGGTTGTATTAACAATGCAAAACAACAATTTTATTGTGTTCCTAACGTGAGTGATTTTGTAAAATGAAATTGGGGTTTTGGTTAAAAAGAAAATAATTTTTCGACAAACCTATCAATGTAAGCAGAATCCTATATCAACGAGAAGCAATTTTAAGTTATACATTGTATCCTAGTGGTTTTAATTGAACAAATTTGAAATAAAAATGAAAAATACCCAATTTTAATTTTTGGTGTTCATCATGAACCCTAGACTCAAAATGAAAGAAATGGTTGAAATGACTTACAATTGATGATCTTAGAGATGTTAGGAATGATTATTGATGTTGATTTAATCTTTAATTTAAGTTGTAATGGTCGATTTTGAGTTTTTGGTGGATTTCGGGTTGTGTTCGTCAATGGCCGCTGGAAAGGGGGTGTTTGTTTTTGTGTTTTGAAAATTTTGGTTTCAGGTGTTCATATTTCATTTTCTCTGATGGCGGTCCCTTATATATAAAGGGGCCGCCTATATAGGGGCCGCTAGCAGGCAGTGATTTCTGACTTTGTTTTCACAAAAAAATGACTATGAGGAGTGACAATTTAACTTGCATTTCACAATTTAAATGAGTTTAAAGTACTTCGGATGAAGTATTTAAGTTGTCACGACACGGAATGGAACACATACTAGAATTGAGACAGAAGAAAGAGATGCGTACTTAATATGATTTATGAAATGTGTTCCATCATTCCTAAACCAAGACGTAGATAGTTAAACGATTCACGTTTAAGGGGTTTAGTGAGAATGTCGGCAATGTTGTCGACGGACGGTACTTTTTCGATAGATATATGTCCTTTTTGAACATTATCACGGAGAAAGTGGTGACGAATTTCGATGTGTTTGGTACGAGAGTGTTGCACCGGGTTTTTGCTAAGGTCAATCGCGCCTTTATTGTCGCACATGATGGGAACGTCGTCGAGTCGTACGTCGTAGTCGATGAGAGCTTGTTTCATCCATAGTGCTTGTTGACATGCCTTTCCGGCGCTTACGTATTCGGCTTCGGTAGTAGATATAGCAAGAGCGGTTTGTTTCTTCGAGAACCAAGATGTCAAACAACATCCCACGAACGTACAAATACCGCTAGTGCTCTTTCGGTCCACATAATCTCCCGCATGATCAGAGTCGGCATATACTACGGTTTCTATGCCGGTCCCCTTAGGATACCATAATCCTAAGTGCGTAGTGCCTTTAATGTATCGAAAGATACGTTAACCGATTCAGTTGAGTAGGTTTTGGGAGTCCTCGTTGAAGCGGGCACAAAGGCAGACACTAACATGATTTATCGGGCCTACTTTGCCGTGAGGTTTATTAAACTACCTATCAAGCACGAAACTTGTACTAATCTACCGACTCACACTCTTCGTCTTTCATGAGTTTAGTATCGGAGGACATGGGGGTTTTCATTGGTTTAGAATCTTCTAGACACAAATGTTCATAGTCAATTTCTTTAATATACTTAAATTGATTAAAGAAAATAACCAGCTTCCATTTGTTTAATTGTAATCCAAGAAGAAAAGGTTAATATTACCCAATCATGCTCATTTCGAATCGTCAGCATGATTTTTTTGGCCAAATCATCACACATGTTTTGACAAGTCGAACCAAATAAATGTCGTCGACATATATATGAACAATGAAAAGATTTACTTTCTCTTAGAAAAAAAAGAAGTGTTAACTACCAATCCCTTATAATCCATGTTTAATAAGAAAAGCTTTAATCTCATCATACCAAGCTTGGTCTTGTTTAAGACCATATAAAGCTTTCTTTAATTTATAAACATGATCCGGTTTTTCAAAATCAATGAATCCCGAAGGTTGTGCCACGTATACCTCCTCATTGATAAATCCGTTCAGGAATGCACTTTTTACATCCATTTGGAATAATTTAAACAATCCAAGGCTTAAGCAACAGCTAATATATCTAATCGACTCAAGTCTAGCAACCGGAGCATAAGTTTCATCATAATCGATGCCCTCTTGTTGGTTGTAGCCTTGAGCGACTAATCTAGCCTTATTTCTAGACACAACACCATTTTTGTCTAACTTATTTCTAAACACCCATTTAGTTCCTATAATTGTCATATTCTTAGGTTGTGGAACTAATTCTCAAACATCGCTAGCAATGAATTGATTTAATTCCGTTCTTTGCATGCGACTAATCAACTTTTGTCCTCCCAAGGGCTCATTTACATTCTTAGGTTCAAGTGGTAGAAATGAAGCAATAAAAGTTTCTTTGAGGTTTGTGCTTGTGAGTACTAAGGGTTCTTGGCCTAAGGTTTTCCAAAGGCAATTTCTAACAATTCTAAGGATGGTTCCTAGATTCCATAATATTGACTACTTCTCCCAATCCTCTAGAGTTTCATCCTCAACATTGTTTTCTAGATTTATTGGCGCTTCCAGAGGCCTGCTTAGAGATCTGTCTAGAGGCTTGGTCGCTCTGCTTCTTCGCCTGCGGAGTCCGCTGGGTAAAGTTTCCTTGCTTTGTCATTCTAGATTTTGGCAGTGTTCTTAGTGTTGGGTCCCACGGATGGCGCCAATCTGTTGATACAAAAGTTGGACGATCCTTGATTAGGTCCGAATTAGGTGTAATACGGATCTGTTAGGCTCCGGTTCCTGTATCAATTAAGTCTTGATGTATGAGACCTGCGCACTAAGAAAACAAAGCACCGTTAGGCTTACCGTGGGATTGTCTCCCACGATTATCCTCCGGCGTGAGAGTAAGTAATCGGTTTAGGTTTTAGTAGAAAGTTAGGGTTATGAGGGCGTACCTTAGATGAGAGCCGAGGTGCTCTCTATATACTCACCAAACCCTAATGGGCTTTGTCCCATTAATTAGGTTAGTATCCGAGAGGCCTCACCGTTATTTAGTAACCGCCGTTATTTAGTAACCGCCGTTATTTAGTAACTAGTGGGCCCACCTCATGATTATGACTCGTTCGTAACGGGTGTTCTAGATACCTGCGCACGTGTGCGCTAGTTGGGCCTCATGGGCCTAAATCCTCGTCGTGATAGCCCATATGTCATGGGCTTCCCCATAGGCAGTACCATTTGGGCCTTGGAAGCCCGTATTGATGTCGCTATGGCCCATTCATCATGGGCCTGGGTATAAGTACTATTCGTGGGTCGGGTTCATGACCCGAGGTTGGACTATACGTCATCAGCTGTTATAAGGGTTGGATGTTTTAACAACAACCCACGTGGCTTTAGGTTTGAGCATTTCAGTGCTTTTACATCATGAAATTTCTCTCAGACAGAACTTTG
>BQNB010032326.1:43024-53261 GCA_026074375.1 Tanacetum coccineum | reverse complement strand
ATACTTCTTGTTTTTCTAGGTTACTTAGTCAAAGGCTTTGCAATTTTTAAGAAACCTTTGATGAATCTTCGGTAATAGTCGACGAGTCCTAAGAATTGACGAACTTCCGTGGGTGTAATGGGAGATGCCCAGTTCTTAACTGCTTCAATCTTGGCGGGTCAACATGAAGTCCTTGACTATTAATTAAGTGTCCAAGAAATTGCACCATGCGGATCCAGAAATCACACTTGAAGAACTTGGCATATAGTTTCTCTTTTCTGAGTAATTCTAGGATTATTCTCAGATGATTTGCGTGTTCTTCTTCATTACGAGAGTAGATGAGAATATCAGCGATGAATACTATCAAAAAATTATCTAAGTATGGTTTACACACACGATTTATGATATCCATGAATACAACAGGTGCGTTAGTTAAACCAAATGGCATAACTTGAAATTCATAGTGTCTGTATCTTGTTCTGAAATCAGTCTTAGGAATATCTTCATCCTTGACTCTCAGTTGATGATAACCTGATCTCAAGTCGATCTTTGAGTAAAAACTCGAACCTTGAAGTTGGTCAAATAAGTCATCGATCCTAGGTAATGGGTAAGGATTCTTTATGGTAAGTTTATTCAACTCCCGGTAATCGATAGACATTCTGAAAGATCCGTCTTTCTTTTTAACAAATAAGACAGGAGCTCCCCAAGGTGAAGTACTTGGTCGAATAAAACCTCGGTCTGCCAACTCTTGAAGTTGGTTAGATAGTTCCTGCATTTCTGAAGGAGCTAATCTATAAGGTGCTCGGGCTACAGGTGTCGCTCCTGGAATTAAATTAATTTGAAATTATACTTGACGAATGGGAGGAAGGGCCAGGGTAGATCGTTCAGGGAAAAAACTTTCCATAAAATTCTCTGACTCCGGATTGTCTCCTAGTCGTTTGCTCAGCTGACTTCTTTCTCCTTTTATTTGGGCTACAAAAACTTGACATCCCCTGGATATATACCTTTTGGTTTTTATACTGGATATGAGATTTAGTCGGGTTTTACTTTGGTCACCTCGAATGATTATTGTTTCACTGTCGATGGGAATGTGGACGACTTTCTCGTCACAGATGATCCTAGCATGATACTTGGATAACCAATCCATACCAATGATGACGTTGAAACTACCGAAGATTTAATCGGCATAAAGATCAATTTTGACAGGTTGGTTTAAACAATTGATTTAGCAAGGTTAGGGTGCAACCCTGGATAACGGTGTTTGTGCTTACTAGGTTTCCGTCAGCCATTTCGATATCATATAAGGTATCTATTGTAATAGGCGGGATATTTAGCATAGAGGCAAGAGATGTGGATATGAAGCTTTTATCGGCTCCAAAATCAAATAATACTCTAGCTAAATGCTGGTTTAGGAGAAACATACCCGTAACTACGTTTGGGTCTTGATGAGCATTCCTATTCCTTATCATGTAGGCTCTTCTTTGTGCATTGATGTTGGTCTTTCGACACTGATTTGTATAATTCCCTTTTTCTCCACAGGCATGGCAAATAACAGTCACTGGTAGTTGATTAATTCCAGTGGCTGACCTCTTGTTTTGACAGTTCTTGGTCAAATGGCCCACCTTGTTGCAAGTATTACACTTTATAGTACAAGGTCCGGTGTGATGAAGATCACATTTTCTACATAATCAGAGGTTTCCGGCATACCTATTGTTCTCAGCAGGAGTGGCAGCATACGCTTTGATAGCTTCTTGCCTTCGGTTCTGTTGTGGTTGGTGATTGTTGTAGTGGTTGTTGGTGTTGGTGTTACGGTAGTTGTTGTTGTTGCGGTAATTGTTGTTGTTGAAAGTTCTTCTGTCGTAAAACTTTCGTTTATGATCACTTGATACTTGTACTGGAGTGTGCTTTGTTACTTGATCCATTAGCCTTTGGGCTATGTTAATGGCTTCCTCTAAAGTTTGAGGCTTTGAGGCGGTAACATTCCCTTCAATACTTCTAGGTAACCCTCTGATGAAGGCTTCCAGGAGTTTCTCAGTATTTGGTACCATGTTCGGGCATAGGACTGCTAATTCTTGGAACCTTCTAACGTAAGGTTTGAGATCATTTCCCTTTACAGTCAGATTGTAAAGTTCATCTTCCATCTTTCTGACTTTAGTTCGAGGACAATACTTGTTTGTCAAGAGCCTCTTTAACTCAGTCCAGGTGATTTGATTGGCTTAATGTACTCCTATAGGTTGGGCGTATGCATTCCACCAGGACAAGGCATCATCAATAAGGGTACCAGTAGAAAATGTTACTTTGTTTTCCTCGGCACATTTGCTTCGAGAGAATACTGATTCGGTTCGTTCAAACCAGCAGATGAGGCCAACTGCTCCTTCCGTACCATTGAAGTAGAAAGGTTGACAACTTATGAATTCTTTGTAGTTTCCTGTTTTTGCTATAGGAGTTCCAGTAGGACTGGTGTTCCTCTTAGGATTACTAGTACCTGCCATTATTGCAGCTTGTGCTTCCAGAGCCGCAGTGACACTGTCAGCAACTAGTTTCTTAATGGCAGCTTGAGTCATGGTCGGTGCTTCAGATGTTGACGTCCTTTTGGGAGACATTCTATCAACATAAGACAACACATAATAAGAATAATATCACAAGTTTTAAAAATGTAATGCTTATTTGAAATGCTTAAAGTTTAAAAATAAGCATTGTTATAATGGTGATATTGAAATCATAAATTCTAACAAGTATCTTATATAGAAGTTATGGTATGATTCATGATGATGAAGATGAAGACAACGATATAAGATATAAGATAAATGAATCGGTATTAGGAAACAACAAAGTAGAACGGGATTGCCATTGTATTATATTAAGAACAACTTTCCTTTGTACTATACATAGTCAAGATTTGACAAGTGTTTTTATTTATACCACACATCCCGTGGCTAGGTTCTAATAAAAGCGATAACTAAGATCTAATCTAATAGTCCGATGGTCCTTCTTGGCTGATCTTGAGTTCATTGATGGCATTCAGAAGACTTTCCTTATCTTCTTGATGACGAATCTGGATATCGTTGATGATGTGTTCTAGATCAGTAATTCTGAAGCGAGCCAGAGAAATTTTGTGGTTATTTCCCATCTGCTTCTTCTGAAGTTTAGAAATTTGAGCACGAGCTTGTTGGAGTTCTGCTTCTAGATTGTCAAAGTCTTGTTGGATAATCACCCGACCTTTTCCGAGTCCTTCGATTTTGTCTTCTATGTATTCAATACGGTCGAGAGAAAGTTCATCTAGATGATTCAAGATTTCCTCAATTTGCTCCTCGTGACGTTCCAGACTTGTCTTACGAGAGCTTTCTCCTATCTCAAAGTCTTGAGGTAGGGCAGAAGTAGATGAGGATGAACAACCTCGTTTCTTTGGTGGTAGTAGTCCTTCAGGAAGAAAGAATTCTTGAGGATTAAGCATTGATGATTGAGGTATGATAGTTGGAGGTGGGATAGGTGATTTTTCAGCATAATTCTTAAGGATTAAGATTTGGTATGATTGAGGTAATGTTAGTTGGAGCGTGGGATTGGTGATTTTTTAGCATAGACATGTTGCATAACATTTTCAAAAACTTCATGAATAAGATTGAAAGTCCTACATACACAGAGCTTCTGCAACTCTAATGATGCTTCATGATCCAGAAATGTCGTAAGCATGCCGCGGTATGAAGGGTCAAAACAACATCACATGGATACGGCATTTACTACAACAAGGATGTTTATAGAGATATATTGTAGCTGGATGATCTCAAGAAAGCTCTAAGATCACAACTAGTTAAAGGAAACTAAGTTCTAAGATCACTACATTCATGTACAAAGGTTCAAAGCATGAAGAATCAAAGACTACGAGCGGAACACAAGTCAAGATTGCTGAGCTTAATTAGAGTTATTCTTTCTAGGGTGACCTCCCTTAGGGGAAATTGTTAGATTTTAGAAATAACACTCTGTCTAACCCGTGTATGTACTTTTACAGTTTCATTGTTGCTCGTAGTTAAGTAGTTAAGTAGTTAATGTACATAAAACATTAGGTAATAGGTCCGGGTATGGTATTTAAACCTAAACTTGGTATGCCCTATCTACCAAAGGCCTTTAGGCAGAGTTTTTGTTGTAACTATATAAGGCCTCATTCCATGTACCTTGGAAGAGTTTTGGTTGTGTCATTTACATAAGATAACTTCATTATTCTTCTCACTAGAAGGTTCTGTCTTACTCACTTTCTCTATCTAGACTTGGGCTAATCACGTTGTCAATCCGATCTGTGTTACGATTTCAACTATATCTACACGTAGGGTTTATAATTGAATTTTTCCTCACTTATATTTAAAACTCTCTTTCGTCTTTCATTGCCATTTTCAGTCAATGAAATCATTGAAAGATAAAATTTCTTTGTTGTTACTAGAAAAGATTTTGTTTATAACTACTAACAAAATAAATGAACATCTTGCACTTGTTAAGTGGTATGAGTTTAAACCGCAAGTAGTAATGTTAATTATTTGCATAACTTGCTAGATTATTGTTTATTTCTCTTGACTTGCGATTATTCCTAGAAAGTCTAAATTCACCCTATTGTCGGCTAATGTAGACGATGGTTGGTGGATTTGCTACTGCTTTTATTCAACATGTTACAAATGAATGCATAAATGGCTTAGTCCATCATCTACATAAGTTAGAACTTCATTTCAATAGTTACTCAATACCTAAGTTCATTGCTTACTTATAGGCATTCTATGAGAAGAGGAAAGTTATATAAATTGCATATTTGCTTGTCTATGGTCAAGGTAACACTTACAATGGTGACAAATCCGTATGGAGCATTGCGTTTTAATACTTGAATTGATTATTCATGTAATGGTTGTTGTAAATTTCAATGAGAGCTACAGATTATGTCCTTGTTAGTCACCCATAGTATTTCGACTGTACTTGTGAAATAATTCATTATCTTTTGAATATGAACGACATTGGTTTAACGGAAAATCTGCATTTTTTTTTATGGATAATCTCTAGGTGCCATTTATAAGGTCGATTTTCCAAAATAAAAGTTATCTATAGAATAATAATCCATAATTCCTTATTAAACGTTATGGTTCTAAATCTACTTGTAATATCTATGACATTATCATATTGTTTACACAATCAAGAACATGTCGTGTTGTTTGTCTTAAAAATATGATGTTGTACCTTACACAAGTGGGAGAAATTTCAAAGTGTGTAAGGAACAAAATATTATTGGTTTCTCTTGACCGCAAGGTAAGAAAACTAATAAATCTACTAGGACTTAAACATACAGGATGTTTATTACCCTTTTACATTTAAATGTCATGATATAATATAAAGCTACTTCAACATTTTGACTACATGTTTTATTCAATCTAATTGTGGTTAAATAAAAATAATCATAATTTTAAAGTATGAAATTAACTTGAAATTACTATTGAACTCAAGAGATTGTGTTCATAACAACTTTAGTTACTATAATTATATTTTCTAGTTAAGACATAATTAGGAAGTCCTTGAATTAATCAATGACTTATAACATAAAGTATGTAGTAAACTTATTATGTCTTCTTGTTAACACATAAACTTGAGGTCCTTGAATTATTCAAAGACTTATAATGTATACTTGACATGTTCTGTTTTCTTGTAAACACATGAACATATAATTCTTGAACAGTTCTGCCTTCTTATGAACACGTGAATATAGGGTTCTTGTATTATTCAAGAAATATACACTACATCATGCACTTGGTTCAAAAATATTAAATATGCAATTTGGCTCGACCAAATTGACCAGTATTTGATCCAAAGAGAATTAAATTATCTATGGAATTCTGATGAAGTCTCACAATTCCAATACTTATAGAATACCACATTATTATGGTATGTCAAATAGGTTAAAACAAACTATATTCATATTGTTTGATTCATGGTAGCTTTAATTGCTCTACCTCTAAAATCTATCAAGGATAGAAAATTGTGTGTGACATGGATACACTAAATATAGTTCAAACCTAGAAGGTATTTAAGACAACCCACGACTAAAACTCCTAAACCCTTAGGGATTTTTAGTTTTTCCACTCAAACCAATCGAACCATAAAACCTTTTGGGTTTTCGATTTTTCTACACTTCCTAGTTTGAAGATTGTATATTTCTTGTTCCTCTTAGCTTAACGTAACACAAACCTTTGCTAAGGTTTTTGGTTAAAGGGTGATACAAGAATTAGGGTTTTGCTACAAACCCTAATTAGAGTTCTTGGAAGGAATTCCATTAAGTCTTTATTAAAGTTCTAAAATTTGTTAAAATCTTATGAAGAATATTATTAACAAACTAGATATGCGAACTTAATATGTGTTTTGTGTTTATTGCTTAAATACTTAATATTTAAAGAATTTTCTCTACTTATAAAAGTAAGTGGGAGCATCTACAAATCTTGAAGCGATTCAAGAACAAAATACGTTACCTTCTAAATCCACTTGTGAATGTCATACTGTTAGCCTCAAAATATTGAGTCGAATATGAAGTTCGTCCATTATGTATGTTAGTCTCGGTCAATCAATTAGTTAACGTTGTAATAGGAAAGTATCGGGAATCGGGCTCGATAGTTAATCTAATATTGTATATGTTTCGGGTTTAATCCCAAGCAAAACCCGAGCCCGGGTCCTAGTCAAATATCCCGAACGTCACTTAATGTGTCGGGGTATATAAGTAACTTTTCCACCTAGGAAAAGTTAGTGGATTTCATTAATAATATTTCATTTTTCTTTCTATTCTCTCTCAACTCTCTCTCTTCTTTCTCTCTCTTAATCAACTCACTTTCTTTCTCTAATTTCTAGTTCTAAATTCATGTATGATTGTATGAAGTAAAGTGTTATCGGGATCCTATAATTGGTAACAGAGCAAAGGGTGGATCTGTGTTTGGTTTGTGTGGAATTCGTGGGTTGGTTTGTTTATTTTTTTTGGTTTGAAAAAAAAATAGCAAGAAAAATCCAAGATTGATCTTTGTTTGTGGTTAAAAGTGTTAAAGATTTGTACTTTCGGGCTTAGAACTATCCCTTGCATCATTACTAGGTGGTTTTAACATCATTTCGTAGCTTTCAAGAATGTTTGATGATTTTTTCTTGGCTGCATTTTGACTCACTAAAGGGGTGTTCTTGATTGCTTTTTGCCTCTGCGTTTTGGGTATTGCGTTTTGCCTATTGCGTTTTGGGTATTGCGTTTTGCCTATTGCGTTTTGGTCCTGCGTTTTGCCTATTGCGTTTTGGTTCCTGCGTTTTGGTTTATGAAAGGTTGCGTTTTGCCTCTGCGTTTTGCCTAGGGGAGACTCTGTCCATTTCATTTCTTGATTGCGTTTTGCCTCAAGATTTGACTGCGTTTTGCCTAAGGCTCTTCACTACGTTTTTTCTTGTTCATGATTGCGTTTTGTGAGTTGAGATTTACTTTACATTGACAATCTTTGGACCATTAACTCTTACGGGCTTAATTTACATACTTGAACTTAAAAGACAATCAATTCACAACAAACAAACCTTAAAAACAAACGATTATTCATTCACGTTTTTCTATTGATTTTGTAAAATCCTGTTAATTCATTTATCGGTTTTAATCATAGACGTGTAAAATCCTGTAAACGTGAATTGCATACAAGAATACAACTTCAATCACATCATATCCACTTAAGATCCAACAACTTTAAAACTTCATAATTGATAACCATTCATTCATCATGTCTACTCCAGTCAATACATCCTCAACAGATAGTCAAATGCACAACATATTTAAATTCAAAATTGGCAGTGGTTCAAAAGATCGTCTACCCAAATGCTTGGACTAGGAGATTTTCACTAATGGAGATCACTATTTCTACGGTCATTGCACGAAACCAAATGGTAAGGGACTGAGAAAAAGCATACTATCTGGTCCCTACGTGCTGTAAGAACCCGAATTTAAGGTCATTATTTATTTTAACTTATATAATTATTTTCTGAATTATAGAAAATTTTTCATTCTATTATTTTGTCGATTTTGGAGAAAATCGTCGGATTTGAATAAAAGAGCTATGCGTTAAAAATTTAACCGTTTTTTAGCAACGAGAAATCAACGACTTTGTATTTTGGCCTCGAATGCCAATTATATTTTATTTTATATATAAAATTTTATTTTAAAAGTTTACATGTGCAACCAAGTTAAATTTTACGTTTTAGGAAAAGTGTCGGACTAGGTTTTAGGGCCCGAGACTTATGGGTATTACTAGTTAAGTGGAATGGGCCAAGCCCACTCCCTTTTCCTCAAATTTTTAGCGACCAATCAAACACTACCCTTATATATATTTATATGTTTACTCACTATATATATATATATATATATATATCTTTTCCCTATTTCAAACACACACTTCCTAAATAAAATAAAATAAACCATTGAACTCTCCCCCCCTCCCCTTAGGTTCGACGGCAGCCACCACAAACCAACATCACCATCATCAAAACCCCACTAAATCTACTCCTTTTTATCTTAAATCAATACTAGTATAAACCTTAATCACTCCCCATTGATAAAAACCACCATGCATCAAGTTACTTAAACCTTTGATTCTTAGAAGATCTTCCATTTTTAAGGATTCTTGTTGTAAAAGAAGCAATTAGGGTTCAATTGTGAAGGATTGGGTAAATAAAAATCAAGGAAAGGTTTGGGTTCTTACTCCATTGGTTTCGGCAGCCCCTACACCCAACATAGGGTTTATGTGTTGATTTTCTACTATTATTCTTGGTGTTGTAGGATCCTAATATACATACTTCAATATTGCATTCATAGTTTTTTGTTAATGCTTGTGGTTGATTGATGGTCTTTTCAATGCATGCATGCTTTGATCTTGGAATCTTTGGTTTGATCTAAAGTTATGTTATTAGTGTAAGGGCATGTGTTGGAGAGATGATTAGTAGCCTTGCATGATGATTGATTGTGGTTGGGATGAGTTTAAAATAGGTTTAGAAGGATTATCTAGGGACTGTTTTGGGGACAGCAGGTTGTCGCCCCATTTTCTCAAAAATTTTGGCTTGAGCCTACTGATATTATTTGATATTTGGAAAATAGACTCTCAGAGGATAATGTGGTGAATTGGATACTCAACCAACTTCTCTGGATGAAGGAGTTATGGTCAAATTACGATCATAGGTCAAATCTGGACCCTTGAATATAAAACGTGTTAATCTCCAAGTTTTTGAACTAAAGTCTGGGTTTTAAAGCATGACTCAGTACTAGACATCTTAGGAAAGCTTTAGCTTTTGGCCTCACATCCATTTCTATTGTAGATTAAGAATTATGCACTTTTCCGTAAGAAATAGAAGTTCAGCCAACTTTCTGGTTTGACCTTCGGTTAATAAAAATCTATTTCCTGTGGATTGGTGAATGGTATAATTGATTGGCCAAATGTTTTGAAAACTAGACTTAGGTGGATTTCCAGGGGTGAAAGCCTCATTGTTGTATCTTTTATAGATTAAGAGATACGACGGTGTAAATTTGACTAAAATCTGGAAAACGAATTTTCTGTTTTGAGTTTCAGTTAGTAAAATGAGCTTTTCTCTTAAATGGTAAACAATTGGAATGATTGGCTTAATGTTCTGGAAAGTAGACTCCAAGGGTTTTCTATAGGTGAAGGCCTTCACTTCCTATAGACTTAATGGTTTGAGAGCAATGCTCTCATGAATCTGACCTAAATAGAAAATAGGACTTTTACATCTAGTTTTGAAGGAATAAAGTGTACCACTTAGTAAAAGTTAAATTGGAATAAGCGATACTTAGTAGGACTTTTAATTGGGTGTATGTACAGGTCCTAAATCTAATTTAGAAATAGAAACACCTTGGTTAAGTCTCGGTTCAATGTTGCACATGTCTTAACATTTTTATAAACAAGTTATTATATAACTATGTATAAGTATTGGAATACTTTATAACATTATGTCGCGACTTATTATGTAGGTCCCGAATAATTTTTTGGAGTTTCTCGTGGTCTCGATTTCTCGATTGCTCTCGTCTCTTCTTTACTTGGTGAGTTCATAGCCTCACCTTTACTTTTACTGTTTTATTGAAAACCCACGAGGGAGATATCAATGCTTGTTTTAAAAAAATTGAACACAAGATTGTTTGGTATTCTGGACCCCATTCCTGGAATTATATTTTTTGCACGAGTACCCCCCTAAACATAAAAACAAACAAAAAAAACACCCCTAT
>BQNB010032326.1:5524-38024 GCA_026074375.1 Tanacetum coccineum | reverse complement strand
TGCCCATAGAACTGGGAATTTTGATGTAATTATTAGAATGGATTGGTTGGTTCTTGCATGACGCTTATCTTGTGTGTGGGAGAAGAAGTGCACGTGCCGCTTAAAAGAGGGACATTGGTAGTGAAGGGTGAATGATAGTGTGTCTTGATTAAGGTGGTGTCGTGCATGAAAGTCAAGAAGTATGTGGATCGTGGGAATTATTTGTTTGTTTCTCAAGTCGTGGAAAAGGAACCAACAAAGAGACGTCTGAAGGATGTGCCTATTATTTGTGAATTCCCGGATGTATTTCTCGAGGACTTGCCAGGACTCCCACCGTCACGACAAGTGGAGTTTGTGATTGAATTGGTACCAGGGCGCTCAGTGGCCGTGCGCCTTATCGGATTTAGCACCGTCAGAAATGAAAGTATTGGCCTAAGCAGTTGCAAGAGTTATCGGATAAAGGATTATTCAGACCGAGTTCATCCACGTGGGGAGCTCTGTATTGTTTGTAAAGAAGAAGGTGGATCATTCGTATGTGCATAGACTATCGTGAAAACTAAACAATGAAATCATGAATCGTTATCTCTCCCAAGATCGACGATTCTATTTGGACCAACTCCAAGGCTCGAGCGTTTACTCGAAGATTGATTTGCGATCCGCTTATCACCAACTTCGTGTTGAGATAAGGATTTCCAATCACGCTTTCAGGACTCGTTATGGCCACTACGAATTTCAACGTAATGTGTTTGGATTGACAAATGCACCCGCAGTATGTATGGATTGATGATCGGTTATGTAGGGCCGTTCCATGACAAATATTTATATTGTGTTTATCAGATGACATCCTCATTATTCAAGACAAGGAGTGGACATGAAGAGCACTAAGAATTATTCTGAATTCACTTCAAAAAGGAAGAAGCTGTATGCGAAGTTTTCGAAATGTGAATTTTGGTTAGATTCTGTAAAATTTCTTGGTCACGTGATTAATAGTCAGGGTGTTCACGTGGACCCAACAAAGGTTGAAGCAATCAAGAGTTGGTCTGCTCCGAAGTCTCCGACAGAGGTAAGACAGTTCTTAGGATTATCTAGCTATTATCGGAGATTCATTGAGGGTTTCTCTTTAATCGCCAAGCCACTTACCAAGCTAACTCAAAAGAATAAGGCTTACGAATGGGGCGAAGAAGAAGAGGAAGCCTTTTAGCTGTTGAAGGGTAAATTATGTAGTGCTCCTATTTTGGCATTGCCAGAAGGATCCGAAGATTTTGTTGTGTACTGTGATGCTTCATTGAAAGGTTATGGAGCCGTGTTGGATGACAGCGTGAGATGGTCTCGGCCTATGACATACGACAATTAAGGACTCATGAGGAGAACTATACGACCCATGATTTGGAATTGGGCGTGGTAGTTTTTGCTCTTAGACTGTGGAGGCATTATTTGTATGGTGTGAAGTGCACAGTGTTTACAGATCATAAAAGCCTTCAATATATTTTAGACAAAAAGGAACTGAACATGAGGCAGCGAAGATGGATAGAACTCTTGAGCGATTATGATTGTGAAATCCGCTATCACCCGGGAAAAGCTGACGTGGTAGCCGGTGCTCTAAGTAGGAAGGAAAGGGAAATTAGCCATTGAGGGTGAGATCTTTGATGCTCACGGATCATAAGGATTTAATGCAACAAATTCTTGAAGCTCAGGTTGAATCCTTAAAGGAGGGAAATGTGAAGAAGGAAAATCTTGGAAAATCTTTGAAATTCGCACAAATGGAATAAGGTACCATGACAAGCGCATATGGTTACCGCTTCATGGAGGATTAAGAGATTTAATTATGCATGAGTCTCACAAATCCAAATATTTGATTCACCCGGGGTCTACTAAAATGTATCAAGATTTGAAAAGATTGTATTGGTGGCCGAATATGAAAGTTGATATCGCCACATATGTCGACAAGTGCTTAACATGTGCCAAGGTTAAGGCGGAACACATGAAACCATCAGGCATGCTTCAGCAACCGGAAATTCCCGAATGGAAATGGGAAAAAAGATGGACCATGGATTTCGTGTCTGGACTTCCAGGAACCCACAGCGGGTTATGATTCAATTTGGGTCATTCGTGGACCGATTGACCAATATCAGTCATTTTTACCAATGAAGAAGACCGATGGTATTGAGAAGCTTGCTCAGTTGTATCTGAAGGAGATTGTGTGTAGGCATGGTGTGCCCGTGTCGGTTATTTCTGACAGAGACAGTTTGTTCACATCAAGGTTTTGGGTATCTCTCCAAAAGGCCTTGGGGACTCAATTGGACTTAAGTACCGCTTACCACCCGGAAACGGATGGGCAAAGCGAGAGGACTATCCAAACATTGGAAGACATGCTTCAGGCATGTGTGATTGATTTTGGAAGCAGTTGGGATAGACACTTGCCTTTAGTTGAGTTCTCTTATAACAATAGTTATCATGCTAACATTAAGGCCGCTCCGTTCGAAGCTTTGTATGGGCGAAAGTGTAGGTCGCCAGTTTGTTGGAGTGAGGTTGGGGAAAGCCAACTCACTGGCTCGGAATTGGTTCGAGAATTCACGGAAAAGATAGTTCAAATTAAGAACCGTTTGTTAACCACTAGGAGTCGACAAAAGAGCTACGCTGATCTTAAAAGAAGATTGACAGAATTTGAGGTAGGTGACAAGGTCATGTTAAAAGTTTCACCATGGAAGGGTGTCATACGTTTTGGTAAACATGGGAAGTTAAGTCCACAATTTGTTGGGCCATTCAAAGTTTTCGAAAGAAGTGGGCCCGTGGCGTACAAGTTAGAATTACTAGATAAGCTTCGTGGAATTCATAACACTTTCCATGTCTCTAATCTTAAGAGATGCTTTGTGAATGATGATGTGGTCATTCCGTTGGATGAAGTTCAGCTCGACAACAAACTGCATTTTGTCGAGGAACCGGTGGAGATTATGGATAGAGAGGTGAAATGGCTCAAGCAGAGTCGGATTCCGATCGTTAAGGTTCGTTGGGACTCGCGGCGAGGGCCGGAGTTCACATGGGAGCGTGAGGACTTCTTTAGGAGCAAGTATCCTCATCTCTTTGCGAGAAGACGCGTGACAAGGCATGGCAAGCGCCGGGACGTCGCTTCCTAAAGGAGGGAAAACTGTAAGAACCCAAATTTAAGGTCATTATTTATTTTGACTTATTTAATTATTTTCTGAATTATAGAAAATTTTTCATTTTATTATTTTGTCGATTTTGGAGAAAATCGTCGGATTTGAATAAAAGAGCTATGCGTTAAAAATTTAACCGTTTTTGAGCAACGAGATCAATGTCTTGTTTTTGGGGCCTCGAATGCCAATTATATTTTATTTTATATAAAATTTTATTTTTAAAAGTTTACATGTGCAACCGAGTTAAATTTTGCGTTTTAGGAAAAAGTGTCGGACTAGGAAAGGTTTTAAGGCCCGAGACTTATGGGTATTACTCTTAAGTGGGAATGGGCCAAAGCCCACTCCTTTTCCTCTTAAAATTTTTAGTCGGACCAAACAAACACTCCCTTGATATTGTTATTTTTTTTTACTCTCTCTATTATTTATATATCTATATTTTCCCATTTTCAACACACCACACATTCCTAAATAATAATAAAAAACCCATTGAACTCTCCCCTCCCCTAGGGTTCGACGCTGCCACCAAAAACCATATCACCATCATCCAAAACCTCACTAAATTACTACTTTTTATCTTAAATCAATACTAGTATAAACCTTAATCACTCCCCATTGATAAAAATCACCATGCATCAAGTTACTTAAACCTTTGATTCTTAGAAGATCTTCCATTTTTAAGTTTTAAGGATTCTTGTTGTAAAAGAAAAGAATTAGGGTTCAATTGTGAAGGATTGGGTAAATAAAAATCAAGGAAAGGTTTGGGTTCTTGCTCCCTTGGTTTCGGCAGCCCCTACACCCAACATAGGGTTTATGTGTTGATTTTCTACTATTATTCTTGGTGTTGTAAGTATCCCTAAATTTACATACTTCAATTAATTGATTCTAGTGTTAATGCATGTGGTTGATTGATGGTCTTTTCAAGCATGCATGCTTTGATCTTGTGAATCTTTGGTTTGATCTAAAAGTTATGTTATAGTGTAAGGGATGTGTTTGGGAGATGATTAGTAGCCTTGCATGATGATTGATTGTGGTTTGGATGAGTTTAAATAGTTTAGAAGATTATCTAGGACTTCTGGGTGTTTTGGGGACAGCAGGTTGTCGCCCCATTTTCTCAAACATTTTGGCTTGAGCCTACTGATATTATTTGATATTTGTAAAATAGACTCTTAGAGTATCATGTGGTAAATTGGATGCTCAACCAACTCCTTCGGATGAAGGAGTTATGGTAAAATTACGATCATAGGTCAAATCTGGACCCTTGAATATAAAACGTGTTAATCTCCAAGTTTTTGAACTAAAGGTCTGGGTTTTAAAGCATGACTCAGTACTAGACATCTTAGGAAAGCTTTAGCTTTTGGCCTCACATCCATTGCTATTGTAGATTAAGTTTATGCCAAAAAAAAAAAAAAAAACCGTAGTTTAAGAGTTCAGAACTTTCTGTTTGAACCTTTCGGTTAGTAAAAATTCATTTCCCAGGGATTTGTGTATGGTATGATGATTGGCCAAATGTTTTGAAAAAACTAGGCTTAAGTGTAATTTCGAGGGGTGAATGCCCACTGTTGTATCTTTTATAGGTTAAAGAGATTCGATGGGTGTGAAGTTGACTAAAATCTGGAAAACGAATTTTTTGTTTTGAGTTTCAGTTAGTAAAATGAGATTTTCTCTTAAATGGTAAACAATTGGAATGATTGGCTTAATGTTCTGGAAAGTAGACTCCAAGGGATTTCTAGAGGTGAAGGCCTCACTTCCATAGCCTTAATGTTTTGAGCAATGCTCTCATGAATATGACCCAAACCTGAAATTAGACTTTTACATCTAGTTTAGAAAAGATAAAGGTGGCAACCACTTAGTAAACTTAGGAATTGGATAAGCGGATACTTAGTTGACTTTTAATTGGGTGTATGTACAGTCCTACATCTATTTAGAAATAGACAACACCTTGTTTAAAGTTTCGGTTAATGTTGCACATGTCTTGCATTTTTATAAACAAGTTATTATTATGAGTGTTGTATAAGTATTGGGAATACTTTATAAACATTATGTCGCGACTTTATTACTGTAAGGTCCCGAATAATTTTTTTTTTCATAATCCAACTGCGCCGAATTCCAAACAAATCATCAAACCATAAGCCAAAACCAAAACCATCAACAAGGACTTAAACTGCATTAATCATACAAGAAACAAACCTCAACAACAATCGATTATTCATTCACGGTTTTCTATTGATTTTGTAAAATCCCGTTAAATCATTTATCGGTTTTAATCATAGACGTGTAAAATCCCGTGAACGAGAATTGCATACATAACCACAACAACATCAATCACATCATATCCACTTAAGATCCAACAACTTTCACACTTCATAGTTAATATCCATTCATTCATCATGTCTACTCCAGTCAATACATCCTCAACAGATAGTCAAATGCATAATAATATCATGGCAGCTGGTTCAAAAGATCGTCCACCAATGCTTGGATCAGGAAGATATTCACAACGGAGATCACGTTTTCTACGGTACATTGACACGAAACCAAATGGTGAGGGACTGAGAAAAAGCATACTATCTGGTCCCTACATGCCATCTACTATACTAGTTCAAGCTGTTGCAGCATCGGAAGGTAATCCTGCAATACAACAACATACAACAATTGAAACAGTATTGAACATGACTCCAGAGAACAAAGAACACTTTCTATCAGAAAAAGAAGCAATTTTCCTGCTTTTAGCTGGTATTGGAGATGAAATCTATTCCACTGTTGATGCTTGTAAAACAGCGAATGAAATGTGGATAGCCATTGAAAGGCTACAACAGGGGGAATCATTAAACGTACAAGATATGAAGACCAATCTGTTCTGGGAATTTGGGAAGTTTACTTCTCGTGATGGAGAGTTAATGGAGTCGTATTACTCACGGTTTTATAAACTAATGAATAAGCTGACAAGGAACAACTTGCAAGTTACTACAATGCAAGGGACTGAGAAAAAGCATACTATCTGGTCCCTACATGCCATCTACTATACTAGTTCAAGTTGTTGCAGCATCGGAAGGTAATCCTGCAATACAACAACATACAACAATTGAAACAGTATTGAACATGACTCCAGAGAACAAAGAACACTTTCTATCTGAAAAAGAAGCAATTTTCTAGCTTTTAGCTAGTATTGGAGATGAAATCTATTCCACTGTTGATGCTTGTAAAACAGCGAATGAAATGTGGATAGCCATTGAAAGGCTACAACAGGGGGAATCATTGAACGTACAAGATGTGAAGACCAATCTGTTCTGGGAATTTGGGAAGTTTACTTCTCGTGATGGAGAGTCAATGGAGTCGTATTACTCACGGTTTTATAAACTAATGAATGAGCTGACAAGGAACAACTTGCAAGTTACTACAATGCAAGTGAATGTTCAATTTCTTCAACAGCTTCAACCAGAATGGTCAAGATTTGTGACGGTGGTCAAGCAATCAAAAGAAATAGACACCATCTCATATCACACACTTTTTGACATTCTGAAGCAGTATCAAAATGAAGTTAATGATATCCGTGCTGAGAGAATAGCCAAAAGTGCAAATCCATTAGCACTTCTTACGGCTGCTCAACCATATTCAGATAATTACTATCAAGCACCAAAACCTCAAAGATCTAATGCAACATCATCTTCTACAAGACCTAGTGCATCTACCAGACATAAAGGCAAAGAGATCGCCAAACCAGTTACACCTCAATCTGAGTCAGTATCTGAAGAAGACAGTGATCCTGAACAAGCTCAGAGGGATAAGGACATGCAAAAGAATTTGGCACTCCTTGCAAAGTATTTCAAAAGGCTCTACAAACCTACCAACAACAACCTTCGAACTTCTTCAAACTCCAGGAACAAGACTGAAGATACCACACCAAGGTATAACAACGACAATCAGTCAGGGCAGTTTGGGAATCAAAGGACAATGACAGTTGCTGGGACTAGGGAAACTGTAGGCAGTCCGGTAGTGCAACAAACAGGGATACAGTGCTTTAACTGCAAGGGATTTGGCCACTATGCAAAGGAATGCAGGAAGCCAAAGCGTGTTAAAGACTACTCGTATCACAAGGAAAAGATGATGATGTGCAAACAAGCTGAACAAGGTGTTCCACTGCAAGCTGAGCAAGCTGATTGGCTAGCGGACACGGATGAAGAGATTGATGAACAGTGTCTGATTTAAATGCTTATGCTGAATTACAATGCTTGTATATTCATAAAGCCAAAGAATGTGAATGTCTTGCACAAAAGCTTTCGAAACAAACTGAATCTGTTAACAAAGAAGTTCATAATAAGCTTTTAAAGAGTTTTGCTAAACTTGAAAACCACTCGATTTCACTTGAACTTGTTTTACAACAATATAAAGAACAAATGAAAAACAACTCAGTTTGCCAAGAAAATGGATCAAAGACCAAAATGCTACAGAATGTGTTGATGAGCGTGCTGCGCTTGCTAATTTAATTGTAAATTTAACTCTTGATACTGAGGAAAATAAAACGATTTTAAAGCAATTAAAGAAAGCAAACGCATCATATTGACGTCAAGAATCATAGGAGTGCAAAAACTAACCTTGATGAGAACTAGAAGAGGCACTGGGTGGAAGCCCTACTAGTTTCGGGATAGTTGTCTATTGCACTTCAGAACAACAGAATGAGCTTGAGAATTACATAACCTTTAATGACCGAACGTTGAATTAAGACTTACTTCAAACAAAGTTAAATGAAACTCTAGGACTTATTAGCTCGTAAAGACATTGACATAAAAGAAGGTTTAAAAACTAAAGCCTATGAAATTTCAGTTGTCAATCAAAAACACGATGAGTTAGTAAAAAGGAGTCTTTTAACAAAGTCACAATGAAGGTCAACTCAAAAGAGAAAAGTAAGGCCATTTCGGATTTAAAGGTTAAGGAAGAAAAAGATATTGACAAAATGATTGAAATGGACAAACAATTAAAGTTTTTGAACGAAATTGTTTATACTCGTAATCAGTCAATCCAAACCATTCATATGTTAGCACCCAAATGCTCGACATATAATGGTTTAAGAACGCAACCTTCTAATCCAAGGTACCTCAAGAAAGCTCAATCAGAAAAGCCCTGTTTGTATGAGATCCCATATGATACTTCTGATCTTGTAAATAGATTTGGCCCCAATAGGGAAGAGACCAAGACTCTTGCAAGAGAGTAGATCAAAATTGAATAAAGATTATGTTAAACCATAAGATTACACAAAATAGAATAGTCTTTATGAAATTTTCAAAGCACCCTCACTGGAGTATCTTTATCAGTTGGAACACGCAAAAGAAGTTAGGAAGACAATGTGGAGAAAACCGTTTGTTAGAACAAAACCAAACATTGCTAAAAACGTTGCCTTTCTACCCATTTCGAAATCCATTAGTAAAAGTAGACAAGTTTTTAACGACATGACATTTAACATCAATCATTTTAGAACAATTTGTAAACAAGCTTGGTCTAATCATACTAGTAGTTATTTTCGGGTGCCAACTGCTCAAGATATGGAAGTTTTGATAAAAACCTTATTAATGCCTCTTTCCATAAAATCACAAAATGATAGTTTTCGTTTTGAACATGAACTTAAAAACGAAATGCATGAAGATTTTGAGTACGTTAAATCCCTTGAAAAAGAGATTGACGAACTTAAATCTGAAAAGCTGATTTTTCAAACAAAATAAATCTACTTCTCGACGAGTGGTGTGTCTAAAGACGTACATTGTTATATTTTTGCATTCTCTGTCTGATTAACATGCTATGCAGAATTACAATGCTTGTATCATTCATAAAGCTAAAGAATTTGAATGTCTGCACAAAAGCTTTCGAAACAAACATGAATCTGTTCACAGAAGAAGTCATAAAAAAGCATTTGAAGAGTTTGCCTAAAACTTACACCACTACGATTCCACTTGAACTTGGCTTTACAACAATGTAAAGAAACATGAAAACACCTTCAGAATTCAAAGAAAACGGATCAAATTGTATTTTGAAGAACGTGAACAATATCATGAATACATTATTTGAAAGCTCAAATGCAAGACAAGAACAAAGCCTCATGATTAAAGAAACTCCATTGAGAAATGCAAAGGAAAGTCTGTGGAAACCTTCGTTTGATAAACCATATGTTGATATCGACAACCAAAAGCTCAACGAATTCCAACACCATCAGTTTTAAGTAAAACCGACTCCTTTTTCCACCAAATTCTCCTGAAATGAGAATTTTATCACACAAAACAGTCGTTTAATAAGTCTAATGTCGGAAGGGTTTGTTTAAAATAAGTCACTCATCAGAATTTACCTCCAGATTAGAAAACAAGCATTTTCGATAACACCAATGAGATTGCACCTCCCCTCTAGTGAATAACCCAAAGCATGTTTCATAATTTTCATTCAGTCACCTAAAGAAATTGTAGGCTCAAATGCCATGGTTTATTACTACTACCTAGAGAAAGCTAAGAAAAGTGCACAACTTCAGAAAGACAAAGATGTAAATGGAAAAACCTAGTATGATTGATCCTGCTAGATTACCTAACACTGCTAATGGTTGGCAAACCAAAACCTATGAAAAAACTTCCTGATGTCCAAAGGCTTTACTAAAGGTACAATTGACCCAACTTTATTCAAGATAAAATACGGGGAGGATATTCTACTTGTGCAGATTTACGTTGATGACATAATTTTTGGATCGACAAATCCTAAATATTCAAAACGATTTGAAAAATTAATGCACAGTAGATTTAAAATGTCCTTAATGGGGGAGATGAAATTCTTTTTAGGACTTCAGATCCACCAGTCCCCAAAAGGTATTTTTATCAATCAGGCCAAGTACGCTTTAGAAATTCTGAAAAAGCATAATATGGACAATTGTCACTCCATTGGTACACCATTGGCTACAAAACCCAAACTAGATGTAGATTTGAGTGGAGAACCCGTAGACCAATCTGATTATCATAGTAAGATCGGGTCACTCATGTACTTGACATCTAGTAGACCAGACTTAGTGCAAGCAGTATGCTATTGTGCACGTTATCAAGCACGACCAACACAAAAGCACCTCAAGGAGGTTAAAAGAATCTTTAAATACCTAAAGGGTACCATTAACATGGGACTTTGGTATCCAAAGGATTCTGGCTTTGAACTAATAGCATTTTCAGACGCTGATCATGCCGGATGCCTTGATACTCGGAAAAGCACTTCTGGAGGGATACAGTTCCTTGGTGATAAACTTGTAAGCTGGATGTCAAAGAAACAAAACTGCACTGCAATGTATTCAGCAGAGGCAGAGTATGTGGCGTTATCTGCAAGTTGTGCTCAAGTAATGTGGATGAGGACACAACTTCAAGATTATGGCTTCAACTACAACAAAATACCGTTGTATTGCGACTCTCAGTCAGCCATAAAACAATATTCCATGCAAAACCCCGTATAACACTCACGGACAAAGCAATCCATACTCGGTATCACTCATAAAGGAACAGGTTGAAAATGGAATATTGAATTATATTTTTTCAAACTGAATACCAATAGCTGACATGTTTACGAAAGCCTTCCTGAGGAATCGTTTATGTATATTGTCAGAAGATTGGTATGAGAAGTTGGACTCCAGCTGAACTGAAGGTTCTGACAAATGAGAGTGCTTGATATCATCATCAAACATCACCATGTACATATTTTTGAGAAAAGCAAAATACAAAAATATAAAACTTCAAAAAGACAATTATACAAGTCAGAAAATAGAAAATTTTCCAAAAAGATCTTCTCGACATGTCTCTTGGAATCGATAACATTTACGTGCCTAGAAATGTCGATTAACATTGACACGGGTGTGTAAATGAAGTTCGAGCGAGAGTTGCAATAGTTTCAAAAACATGTCATTCTCAATTTCTAGAAATGGCTTATGTGCAAATATCAGTACATAACCCGGACTTCAAATAAAGGAAGGTTTATAACTTATCCTCACAACGAGAAAATTAACGTTTCTCGGTCTTGAGCTGTTCTTACAAGACATTCAATGTTTTTAGCTCAAGAAAAAGGATAGTGTACGTATCAGTGCGCTTACCCTTAGCGTTAGAAGAGAAGTCCTCTAACATTTGGTTTTTCAAAAAGTTAAACACAATTTTTCAAGAATTTCTCGATGACAATTCATAATCTTTCAAAATTGTGTGTTCAACACTCCAACCCTCACAATGTTTTCAAAAGACAACAATTTTTCAATTGGTCCTATTTTTTAGGGGGAGTTTTTTGAAAAACAAAGTTTTAATGTTCTTGGATACATCAACAACGACAACTCTTATGTATTCAAAACATTATCAAAATGTTCCAAACCATTCATGCTGATAATATTTTCTCCCACAGAATTTTCAAGACATATTTTAATCACAAGGTATTTCAAAAACTAAGTGTTTATTATTTAAAATAAGGAGAGAAAATGTAATTAAAATATGATCTAATCGACTCAATGTGCTGAACAGTAAGAAAAGGTTTTATGGTTCGATCTTATACCCAACAACATCTTAATTTCACGACGATTCTGAAGTCATAAGGTGGTTAGGTTAGGAATCAATCCTATGATCCAACCAGAACTGGAGGATCTACCCAAGGATAATCTAAAGTTAGAAATAGCAGTCCTTAGGTATGATTGGAGATGAATGTATATGGGAATAATGCCGACTAAGATTGAGCTAACACTGGAACAATCACAACAAGGTGTTAGTAATGACGTCCTGGTAAGCATTGAAGGCGTTAAAGAATGAAAAAGAAATGTATGGATAAAGGGTCTAAAGAAAGAAGCCCTCCACACAACTTAAGGCAGAAACCGGGTCAATACATATGCTGTCAGAATCACAAGTTGATTGCTGACATTGAAAATGACATCATGGACCCAGTGATGCAATGCACAACCCTTCCCAGCCATTCGGGTTTCTCTCAACAGAAACTTGTCTCATTTGTCACGGAGATACACACGTTATCTATTGACATCTCATTCCGAGATCGTTGATATTGAATAGGTGGCAATCTGCTCCAGCCTCCGAGTACTAAAACCAAAATGCACTAATCGAGTCTAGAGCCAAGAGATCAATAAAAATCTCGTTAGGACACATTCCATTTCAAACACTTGTTGAACATCATCAAGTTTACAAGCTGTTAACAAGAGTCCTACGCAATATCCTTGTGATATTTGCCAGAACATCAGAGTGATACTTTTAGTATTCACAATGAAGATGGAAATCCTGCTTGAGTCAACCTCAAACAAGCTCTCGGTAGGTGACTTGCGAGATTCTATATGAATCAAACTTGTGACAACTGGATATCGATTTGGTCCAGTAAATGAATTGACGGTTGATGAATTTTGATAAAAAGATTAAAACTCCCGATGTGTTACAAAAACGCTTTTACAAGTAATACGTCGATTGATTTTCAAATCAATTTTCTCGTTTATCACTAACATAAACCTACAGGTTAAAATGGTGGTGACGGTATCCCAATCAACCAAAGTCGATTTATTACCCCATATTCATGCTCATTCTACAAAGACAAACTATCATGAAAGCTCAAGATTTAAAGACAAAGACTTCCGCAAACTCTGATTTGTCAGTCTTTCAAGATAAGGCAGAGTATAAGATGTTGGTCAAAGACACAAGATCGCAAGATGGCATAAACGATAAAGACAATGACAAAGGCTCAAAGTCAAGATCGCAAAGCATGAAGGAACAAACCTACAACAAAGAACAAAGAAAAAGACCAAGACCACATGAGCTTAAACAACAAAAGCAATCTCATTTATCTCATGAAGGAGTGTCATCAATGAACCTCACTTGTGGGAGAAATTGTTAGCCTCAAAATATTTGAGCCAACTGGAAAGTACGTTCATTACGTGTACGAGTCTCGGTCATTTAATTAGTTAATGTTGTAATAGGAAAGTATCGGGAATGGGGCTCGATAGTTAATCTAATATTGTATATGTTTCGGGTTTAATCCCAAGCAGAACCCGAGCCCGGGTCCTAGTTAAATATCCCGCACGTTACTTTAATGTGTCGGGGTATATAAGTAACTTTTCCTCTTTGGAAAAGTTAGTTGTTCATTTTCTAAATAATATCATTTTCCATATTCTCTCATCTCTCTCTCTCTCTTCTTTCTCTCTCTAGAACAACTCACCTCTCTTTCTCATTTCTAGTTCTTGATCCGTGATTGATTCGTGTTATGAAGTGTGATACGGGATCCTTCAGAAAAGAAACTAGTACTCCCCTGGTTTACTCAATAATGGAGAAGAAACATGCAATAACTGGTTAAATCGTCCTCTGAGAATCATCCAATGAAAATCCCAAAGAACTTCCAAGCTTCTTCTCATCAAATATAACCTGTAATCAAAGACAAAGACAACTATACCAAGCATAAAATGTGCGATTTACCAATATACAATATGAATTTAGCGTTTGACTCGATATATAGAATGAAAGAATTGTTAAATTAATTAGGTTTTGCAGGTTTACAACAGAAGAAGACATATATTAATTGCTGCGCAAGTTTTATTTTCAAAAGTAATTAAAAACTTTAAGTTTTCTAGACCTATGCGTTTGACGCCGTTAGGGTTGTGGGGACCCCGTCACAAGTTTCATGGTAATGGCGTCGCGTGTTAATCGTGACGTCGTCTCCACAGTCTGTGAAAATGAAAATTTTGTTTTTGATGAAAAATTTCCTGCACTTGATTTTATAAGTTAATTCCTGTCTAAATGGCTGCATAAAACCTAAGATTTAACAATTCAATCATATGACTCGAATTAATCTAAACAATTCATTTAACATGTTTGAATTTGGCTCAAAAGCCGGAATAAATTCCCCTATACTTTAATGTATAGTCAAAATAACCATTAGATTGAAAATTAAGACGAAGTTAAAAGACACACACACATGAATCCAAGAAAGTACAACATAATAAAACAAACTATGAAGAATAAAACACACAAGACACTCCTAATATGCGGGAAAGTAAATTGGGTTGCCTCCCAAGAAGCGCTTTTCTTTATTAACGAGTCTTGTAGCTAGACTCGAAGTCACACGCCCTTGCGTGACTTCTCCTCCATCATCCATTCCTTCTTTGGTTGCAGTAAGAGTGGGATGCTTGCCTTTGAAATTTTTGCTCCTCCATTGATTAAAAACGTATCTCCCCCCGTTTTCCAGTGAAGCTAAATCTTTTCTTCCCATTCAAAGGACAAGCCTATTACGGTCATGGGGTGAGGCTATGGGCTCTAATCGTTTCCTTATTCATCTTGTTTAGTCATCATTAGTAGGAATCGGGTTATCCTATAGAAACTTATTTAATTGCATTTCCTGACCTTAGAGTTATTGTACCAGTATCGCACTTCATTAAGGCCTTGGCTGTTGTCAAAAATGGTGTTCCTAATATGAAAGGCCTATTTTCATTTTCCTTAATATCCAAGATCACAAAATCTACAGGGTACACGTGTTCAGCGACCTCTACTAACACATCCTCATCGATTCCTAAGGGGTAAATGTATGAGTGGCTAGCTAGTGAGAGTCTAATGTCTGTCTTAGCAGGCCTTTTGTCGATGAGTTGCGTATAGGTGGAGTAGGACATGATGTTCACGTCGAACCCTTGATTGACGAGGGCGTTCACGTACTTAAGGTTCCCTATGCTGCAAGGTATTTTGAAATCCCCTTCGATGTCCTCCTTCTTTGTTATCTTTTTCTTAGAAATACGCATCAAAATCAGAGATCCACCAGGTAATCTTTATACTCCTTCCCCTTTTTCTTTCTAGCTTGGGTTCTTGACCGAGAGTTATTGAATCTGTTGTTGTTGACTAACCCCTTTATCAGCTTTTCATTAATCTTATGCTTTAGGTAATATGCGACAGGCTAAGAACCGGGTGCTTCTTCTACTTCTTCGCTTTCAGATGTTTTGATTGATTTCTTTTCGGCCCCATTTTCAACTTCATTTATTTTATCGACCTCCATTACTGGCGTTTCCGTTTTTGTTTTGGTGAGCTTCTCAGCGTTGTCGGGTGTCACCTTCGTCCTATTACTCCCTTCTTCTTCTCCTTTTGTCAGAGAGATAGAGTTCACATTTTTGGTGACGGGGAATTTGGCTTCTTCTTTTATTAATATTTTCTCAGGGGTTCTACTAGTCGTGAGTTCCTTGAGAAGCCCGAACATTTCAGTCATCCTACCACCATTGAATCTCCTGCGCGTTCTTAAAATAGGCGTTCCTCAATCTTTCCATCCTTTCGGTGTGCGCTGCCATGTAATCCTGTACTCGAGCTTTAAAAGTGGTATCTAAAGCTTGTGGTTGAGGGCTCGGATCTGTACATTCATGAAAAGCAAAAGTGCTTAGTATTGGTGGTTCATTTTGATTTCGCGGTTGGGAGTTCGGATAGACTATATTGACATAAGCTTGGGGTGTGTGTTGAGCTTGGTGCTAGCGTCGGTCGTGACCCTTTTAGTAAGAAGTTGATCTGGTCTTCGAGCTCGAGAAGTCTCTGGTCAGGTGTTTTCAGGATTCCTTGAGGTGTAGAAATGACTTTGACCGGTTTGATGAATTCTTTTGTTTCATCCCAACCTTCATAGTTGTAAAGGGCGAGGTTCTTAATAAATTCCCAAGATTCGTCGGTATTCTTATTGCATAGTTTGTCGCCTGCGGCTCGGTCAATCTTGCACTTAAGATGAAAGGAGACATGATCATAGAAAATTTCGATTTGAAGCCAACGATCAATGCCATGATGAGGGAATTTTTTGTGTAAGTCCTTGAAATGAATCCATGCTTCGGATAGAGATTCTCCATGATGTTGTTGGAACATCAATATCCATTTGCGGAGATTTGCGGTCCTTCCAGTGGAAAGAATTATGCAAGGAATCGGGTAGAAGATCCTCGCCATGTGGAATGATCCTGCTAGGAAGGCGTTCAAGCCAATTGCCTAGCTTGGTCGCCCAGTAAGGAAAATTGAAAATTAAACGCAGGTAAGTTTCTTTTCCCTCATTTCACTGTCAAGGTCTAGAGAGTCCACAAGTATAAGGAAATCCTTAAGGTGTTAGTTTGGATCCTCGACCTAAAGTCTATGAAAAGCATCACGATATTGCCCTAACTCGGATGGTTCAGATCGAAGAGTACCACGTTGTTCCCTACGAGGAGCTCGATGGTATTCCTATAGCCCTCGTGGCTTGGTTTGGAGTAGTCTCCTAGAGTACGGATAAGATTCTCGTCTCCCATGGTGGTTGACGAGAATGGGTTACGAAACAAATAACACAAAGAAAAGATAGACTACAAGAAAGCTAATATGCAGAAATTAAATCTTACTTGAAAGGATTCAAGCCAAAGTTGAACTAAGCTAAACTATTATCAGAACCTAACTATTACCCCAGGCGGCGCGCTAGAAACTTGATGTGCAGTCGCGTAGGACTCTACAAGAGAAGTCTTAACAACCCTAGGCAGCGCACCTAATCGTTGTAGTGTATGTAATAGCAAGACTCGGGTTGTTTATCGTTCACTCGAGGAATAGGTTGGGAAGGCTTGATCACGGCTAACATAATCTAACGGTTTTGACAGAAGATTATTATTTGTATTTTTATATTTTTAAGGAAAGCAAGTAAATCATAATAAATTGGAGAGAGGTTTGGGATTAAGCTGTTTACACTAAATATTAACTAAGCTTGACTGGTGATAAACATTAAGAATAAAAACTGTGTTTATTAATCATTGTATTACTACCCTAGATAAGCTTCTCCTATTGTTGTTTCCCTTGTCACACTTGTGATGAAAGTGTAACTATTTCCGAACGATCAATAAGCATGAACAAATTAGCAACACGAACCGCGTCATCTACGCAGTATGCCGCTAGAGCAACGCACATGCAAGGTAGTATGAGGACTATTACACTGCCCCTAGGAGTACACTAAAGTGCAAGTGAAATATATAAGAGGGATCAACCATATTAGAGGCAAGGTATGGATGAAGACTGTTACCTGCCCGATGGTGTCCTTATTTAACACAATTGACGTTTTCCCTAACATTATCAACAACCAACAGCGATGCAGACAAAAGATGTTTTCTAAGACCTAACGTGCACATCCATCCCAAGAAGCAACAGCACTATAATCTACATTGTAGATTTCATTCAATCATAAATAAACACAATAGGAGGTTTAGCCAAGCATGTTAAAGATAAAGCAAGAACAATAAATCAAACAACACATAGACATATTGAATGATTAAATAAACCTTACTTGATTAAACATGAATTGAAAGAAGTACAATAGGGTTTTTAGGCCCTAAAATCATCTCCTACAGCTGCTAAACGAACTAGGGTTCGTACCCTCTTTTTATTCTAAGGTTACACACTCAAAACCCTAAATTCGGGTTTTTTTTTTGTTGTGATTAGTATATATAGGAAAAATGTTGTGACAGCGTCGCGTTTTAATCGTGACGCCGTCATGAATAGAATATTCTAGATATTGGGATGGGTCGTGGTACTATGACGTCGTCTTAAGATATGGTGACTTCGTCTTGATCTTTGTGGTGACAGCGTCACGTTATATCTGTGACACGTCTTCAAGCCACTATAGAGACATTCTTGATAGATGTTGGTGTAGGTTCATAGTCTTGTCTGTTTCTTCTCCAAATGAGTCCAAGTCACGTATAATTCTTCCAAATGTCTTCCAAATGCGAAATACCTAAAAAGGAACGATTAAGTGCCTATTTTGGACATAAATGCATGATTTTTGGGGTTAAACAACCCTGAAAAAGTGTATAAAATAACACCTCATCAGTTGGCCCAGACTATAACCTAAGATCCGTCATTTAGCTGCGTATAGGAACTATGTGTGCAGTGTTATGCTTTTTCTTACTTTCGCGTATTAGCGGTTTGGTGCTTTAGATATGCCTGTCATTGAGATATGTGAGCTTAATACTGAGTACGACTGGGAAAGGATGCGGATATAAATACGGTGGCCAACGTAGTTATAAAAGTATCACAACTTACTAACTCGTGACTTGGTAATAATGTTCATACAAAATAGAATGTTACACCATAAGGGGGTATTTAGTGTGTATAATTATATAATAAGTAAGAAATTCTATATAGAATGTAGCCTTCCTACATACCGTAACGTTGCCCATGTTCTCGCCTCGTGTAGAAATGCCGCCAAGGATGATAGGACCCGAAGTGCTGGGCATAGGTTTAGTTTGCCGAATCCGAGGAAGGGGGAACGGGTTAACGGGTTGGTAAGTGTGAGGGTTAGAGGACCTAGGGCGATTGATGAGCTTGTTTGATGAATTGACTGGTCAATGGATTGGACAGTTGGGACTAAGGGAATGAAGGGATTCAATGGGAATGTAGAAGTGGGAGTCAATGAGGTGTAGAGAGCACCCAAACATTCTGGACAATGCATTGCCCAACAATTGCAGAACCTCTTACCCACCATTTTAGCTCAGGTTGGTAACTAAGGAAATGTTGTGAAAATCGAAATGGTAATAGTGGTTATAGAACGTTCTAAAAAAACGTTAATAATGCTAGGAATGGCAACCGGTAGTTGTTCATATAAGGAGTTCTAAGCTTGTAACCCTAAGAGAATATGATCGGTAAGGGTGGTGGCTATAGTTCTTGACCCATGGATTGAGAAATGGAAGTCCGTGAAGGATATGTTGGTTGTAGTATTGACCAAAAGGTGAAAAAACAGCTGTTCACTTTGTGGGTAAGGCTTTTAATGTGAGTGGAACTCTTAGATCCGCAACCTAAGCCAGGAAGTTACTGTTATATGTCATGAATGACTTTAAGCTTATGCTGAAAGAAGACTTTTGTCCTAGTCCATGAGATGCAAAAGTTAGAAACAAGTTGTGGAATCACGTCTGTCGGGGCCGCAAGCTGTCTATAACTGATAAGTTTATACGTTGCGCAGGATATTCCACATATTTGGTGACTCTATAGAGTAGGAATATTGAAGGCCGATATGGCCTTGATCTACAATCCTGGGATGGTGGGAAGCCAATGGAGCCAAAGACTATGCAGAAGACTGTACAGATTTCTAGTGCACTAACCGATGAGGTTATTTGGAATAGATCAATTAAGAAAGTTGAGAAATGAGGAAATGTGGGGGAACCTAGCACGGATATAAAAAGGAAGGGATGGATAATAAATACAACTAGACTGGAAAGATGCTTTTGCTATACCACAAACCCTGTAGGAAGAAGAATAACGGGTGTATGGCCCTAAGCGAGTCACCGAGTAACTCCTACCATGCACCCGGAGGGCCTTGTCGCACGTGTTTCAACTGTAACCGCCCAAGTCATCTTTCTTGCGAGGGATTGTAGAGTTATCCTAGAAGCATACCCGGCAATGTAAAGAACCCAACACCTGCTCGTGGAGCATGCCACGAATGTGGTAGTACCGACCATTTTAGGCCAGCATGTCCTAGATTAAATAGAGCACAAGGACCGGGAGGAAACCATCCAAACCCAGTTACTACTAATAACGGGGGTCAGAGTCATGGTAACCAATAGAACCAAGCTAGGGGTAGGGCATTCATGTTGGGAGTAGAGGAAGCTCGCCAGGATCCAAACATTGTAACAGGTACGTTTACTTTGAATAATCATTTTGCCACTACCTTATTTGACTCTTGTACCGACTATAGTTTTGTTTCCAATACTTTTATACCTCTATTAGGCATAGATCCTAGTGAATTAGGTTTCAGATATGAGATTGAGATAGCTAGCGGGCAGCTAGTAGAGATTGATAAGGTTATTAAGTGTTGCAAACTAGAAATCGAGGGTCATGTCTTTGTCATCACTTTGATACCATTCGGGCATGGGAGTTTTGATATGATTATAAGTATGGATTGGTTGTCAAATCATAAGGCTAAAATAATTTGTCATAAGAAAGTAATAAGGATACCACTACTAGATGGCAAGGGGCTTAGAGTCTGAAAAGAAAGACCGGAAGAGAAAGCGAGACTTTTGATGAGTGCTAAGGCTAGCGATAAGAAACAAGAAGAGATTGTTGTAGTTAGAGACATTCCCGAGGTATTTCTGGATGATCTATCAGGATTGCCACCTCTCCAAGAAATTGAGTTTCGGATTGAGTTAATCCTTGGAGCTGTACCGGTTGCAAAGTTTCCCTATCGTTTGGCACCTTATGAAATGGAGGAGTTGTCAGGATAACTCAAGGAACTCCAGGAAAAAGGTTTCATTCGACCAAGCTCATCGCCTTGGGGATCACCGGTGTTGTTTGTGAAAAAGGATGGTTCTTTTAGGATGTGCGTTGACTATAGAGAATTTAACAAATTGACTGTTAAGAATCGTTATCCGCTTCCTAGGATTAATGATCTATTTGACCAACTATAAGGGTCGCAGTTTTTCTCAAAATAGATCTTAGGTCTGGATACCATCAGCTAAGAGTGCATGTGGATGACATTCCAAATACTACGTTTAGAACTAATTATGGACATTTTGAGTTCACAGTAATGCCCTTTGGTCTGACTAACTCACCAGCATTATTAATGGATTTGATGAACAGAGTTTGTAGGCATTATCTTGATTAGTTTATGATAGTGTTTATAGACGATATCTTAATCTACTTTAAGACTCAGGAGGAGCATGTAGAACACTTAAGGTTAGTCTTAGAACTGCTTAAGAAGGAGAAACTGTATGCTAAGTTTTCTAAGTGTAAATTCTAGCTAAGAGAAGTACAGTTTCTTGGGCATGTGATAAATGGTAATGGGATTCATGTAGACCCTAGTAAGATCAAAGCTGTTAAGAATTGGAAAGCCCCTAGAACACCGTCTAAGGTTAGTTCATTCTTAGGATTGGCTGGACATTACCATAGGTTCATTGAGAACTTTTCTAAGATAACTAAGTCTCTTACTATCTTGACTTATAAGTGTAAGACTTTCAATTAGGGTAAGGAGCAGGAAAATGCATTTCAAACTTTAAAGGATAAGTTATGTAATGCACCTATTCTAGCTCTCCCCGATGGACCAAAAGAAATTATGTTATATATGTGATGCATCAGGCTAGTATTAGGATTGAGTTGATACAAAGAGTTAAGGAGATTGCCTATGCGCTAGCCAGTTGAAAATTCATGAAAAGAAATTACATACCACCCAAGATTTTGGAATTGTAAGCATTGTGTTTGCCTTTATGATTTGATACATTATTTTGTATGGTACAAAGAGTGTCATTTATACGTATCATAAGAGTCTTCAGCATATCTTTAGTCAGAAAGAGTTGAATATGCGACAGCGTCGCTGGATATAGTTGTTTAGTGATTATGACTATGGAGATTCGCTACTATCCTAGTAAGGCGAATTGGGGCCTTATGCCCTAGAGTAGGAAGAAAAAGTTAAAGCCTAACAAGTTAGAGCTAAGAATATGACCCTTCAGTCGAAGTTCAAGGATAGATACTAGCGGCTCAAAAAGGAGGTTCTGAATAAGTCTGCAGAGTTGTAGAAAGTTTGGGATGAGATGATAGAACAAAGAAGTATAGGAATGTACTACCTGGATCTAATATGGTAACTTTGAAGGTGATATGGAGAACCCTGATACTGTATGAAGCCATAAGTGTTGAAGTAACAGTACACCCAAGAGCTGATAAGATGTATTATGGCCTTAAAGATAGGTATTGGTGGCCGAGTATGAAGAAGGAAATAACTGAATATGTTAGCAAGTGTTTGACTTATTTGAAGGTTAAGGCTGAGCATCAAAGGCCATCTGGCTTGCTCCAGCAACCTGAGATTCCCATATGGAAATAGGAAGGAATAGCTATGGATTTTGTGACTAAGTTGCCTAGGACTAGTAGTGGGCATGACACAATCTGGGTCATTGTAAACTGGTTGACTAAGTCTGCTTATTTTCTACTTATGCATGAAGATTATAAGATGGATAGATGGGCTAGATTGTATTTGAATGAGATATTTGCTAACAAGGTGTTCGATCTCGATCAATATCAATCATGATAGTAATTTCACATCCAGGTTTTGGCAGTCAATGCAAAAGGCATTAAGGACTCGTTTAGACATGAGTACGGCTTATCACCCTTAGACCGATGGTCAGAGTGAGCATACTATTCAGACTTTGGAATACATGCTTAGAGCGTGCGTCTTAGACTTCGGAGGAAGTTGGGATGTTCATCTTCCATTGGTTGAGTTTTCGTATAACAATAGTTATCATTCTAGTGTAAGATGTTGATGTGTCGTTGTGTGGTGTATATTTTATTGATTCAAGTTTTAAATTTATATTTTGCTGACTAAACTCAAAAAACAACACATTTAACATGCAGTACCCGATTGGTAGTAGTTTCATGGTAAGTAGGGTGTCGAACACTTGAAGCGAGGTTAAATCTTTCAATTTAATTAATATCTTGGTTATCTAATCTATGTTAATTCTACTCTATTCTAAACCTATGTCAGTCCTAGTTCCTAATTCTAACAGGAAAAGGGGGCTTTTAAGGCTAAAAACTGCACATTTGGTTGGTGACTATAATCAATTCAAGGCACTTTAACCCACGTGAGCTAATTAATCAAAAGAAAAAAAGCGTCGAGCCAAATATAAGAAAACTATATTAACCATTAATAGATCATTAGAAGTTGGTTTGTTTGTTAAGTGCAATGATTTTTTCTCTCGAGATGGCATATCATTCTTAGACTTAGGCGTTACATTATCCTAAGACCTAGACACATTAATTCTGTCATAATTAAAGCATCCGCATAAAGCAAGCTTATTTGCTGATTATAATCTATCTTAGGGATTAAAGCATGTATCTTGTTAAACCCTAGCTCATAGAGACTTTACCCACATTTACCGCTTAATGGCAATTCCATACACATAGTAAGTACCACTTGTCCAACTATCCAATGGAATCAAAACCTTACTTGTTGAATTATCTAGGTCACCTGCTAGTCAACACAATCAATAAACCATCGGCAATATCCAATTAACTAGTTAAGCCCAAAGCGTATCCTAGACACAGACTTAGAAGGACAATATTTGTGTAGAATTACTATTATTCTAGATGTATGAATTACTATATGGAGAGCTATCCCAGACTCTACATCTACTTGGTCCTTGTATCACTATATCCATTAAAAATATTCGCATACAAAAGCGCGTAAACAATAAAAAATGATAAACATAAACAAGAATACAACTATGAAAATCAAGAATCTAGATAAAAAATACCAAACATTCATACTTTATAATAATGGGCCTAATACCCGAAGGTATTAGCCTTCAAACGTCATTAATAAATACAAGAGTAATTATTTAGCCAAGGTAAACTAATCGAGTTAACGAATGATACCAAAAACTAAACGATTACTAGAGTATATCGAATTACACATTGTCTCCTATGGAATTGATAATGTTGCTTGACCTCTTCTGCTCTTTTTCTCCTCTGAAAATCGACTTTTATGGTTTAGGTATCGAGAATATGATTTAGCACACTTAAAACTCATTTTTGAGTTTTCTATTTATATGGTATGGAAGTCGGTTCGATACGACGTATCCAAGGAGTTGGATACGGCATATTGGGGATTTCTTAGAGTAGGGACCATGCTTTATATCTTCCAGAATATTATATCATACCATATCCTTGTAATACGGCGTATTGGCTCTTTGGATACGACTTCTTGAGCTTTTATTCTTTGTGGTCTTTGGTTGAGATGCAGGCACGAATATGCCAGTATCTTCTTGCTGATTCGGCGTATTGGTTTCAGAATAGTAATCTTTAAAATATCTTTGTTTAAGCTCCAGAATGCGCGCCTTTTGCTATTTTTCACCAATTACTCCATAATTACTGCAATTCTCAAACATAAACATAAGGAATAAGTTCTTTGCAATAACTATTCAAGAATGGTTAATAACCAGGGGATAAATGATGCAATTAAAATGAATGGTTATTTGATGTCATCAAATATCCCCCCACTTGAATCCTACTTGTCCTCAAGTAGCCTTTAGAAGTTTATAAAAATATATCCCTAAGGATATTTTCTGTTAAAGCACTTATTTGATCTATTACAAGATACACATCTCAGACCCCTCACGAAATAGGAAAATGAAAACACTCAAAACACTCACTAATCTATGTGTAACATGTAACTAATCGCTCATTTGTTTCGGTTTGTGACAGTATTCTATCTAAGCTTGGCAAGGATACACATCTCCACCCTAAATCTAAGGAATAACAAGTTATAAAGGTAAATATGAATTTGTATGGAAAGGTTTACGTTGATCATTCCTATAATCTCACCAGAAGTGCCACTCCAACAAGGTAGCTGAAGCACACATACATGACCGTAATGACGGAATAGACATGTGTGTTCGATCGCATCCTCATTCTAATTAACCAACGGTTAGGATGAAGAATGATATAGGGTAGGAAGCTTCTAATTTTCACCAAAAGTCATAAACCAACAAAGCAGCTGAGACATGCATACATGGCCGTAACGAGGAAATAGACATACACGCTCGTACACATCCTCATTCGCGTAAAACCAACGGCTAATCATTAGGTGAGAGGGAAGTAAATTGTTATTAAATAAAAATCAAGAAACAAATAGATTAAGACTTAAGATACAAGTTGATAGACACTTTTTTCGGATCGTTACCATGATAAAGACATAACTATTTACAACGTCTTGATCTCAAAAACAACAACCTAAGTTGGCGTTCCCGTAACGGTCAACTTCCCAATCATCCCATAACTTTACATACTCTACAAGGCAAAAGGCGATAGCTTCCACTTTGTACCTACATCGTTGATTTTTTAGACGTATCAACGAATAATCGATCCTTCGTGTAATTCCTTCGGTAATGCTCTTGCGAAATGATTATCTTCAAACTTTCCTTCTCTTTTTTTGTTGCAATTTTTCTCATCATTTTTTCAAGTTTTTTTTTGCTAACTATTCTTCAAATCTCGGTGTAGTTTCACCAACTTCACGATCATAATTCCGGATAATTCCTTCGGTAGTTCTTTGTTCTTCGAACTCACCATTAATTGTGATGGTAGTAAAATCACATGAGCTTTGACTACTAATATACATTCCCATTTGCAATGTGCAAATTTCCAACCGCATCAAAGATAGAAAATGACACAAGACGCGGGAAATACAAACTTTACACTTTAAGCAACCAGCAACTGTAGATTAAACTTAACCTAATAGGGTAGGTTAAGGTGTAAGGGTGTAACAAAACAAAGAGTTGGTGTAAATTCCTAAAGGATTGGCTCTACAGGTTGTTCTAGTGGATCATCACTCTAAAGATGAGAGTGGAAAAAGGGTTTAAACGGGAGGTTAACTAAACGGTGTAGTTAGTTAATAAGCAACATGTAAAGGCAATTTGGGAGTAATCCTAAAATTTACCAATTTAAACAAGTTACTCCATCTAAATCCATAGTACTTATCATTGCGGTCTCGAGTGATATACCAAGCCAAGTTCTAAAGTCTACAACATCACCGGCACACTCATTTTGTGTGAATTTTGGGTAACATTTGAAACGGAAAGGCTAAATCCTAACAATATCTAACAAGGGTTATTGTGTGCGGGTTATGTAAACATGTAAATCACAAAGTATGCTTGAAATGTTTTTAAATTAAGCAATAATTTAACATTTTTAGTGTTAAAAATAGGAAAGTAAACATTCTAATTCCATACCCCTACTTGAATTATGACAACGTCCTTGTTGAATATATAAAACATTAAATACGGGAAATTATAAACAGAAATAAATGAAAACTCCCCTGATAAAGCATCGATAGATTCTCCAAGTTGCGTTTATGAGCAAGATTGTGTTGAACAGCCGCTTTGAAGTTTCAAGACTCCAACACTTCAAGATCTCTAGATATTTAAATTCTCCACCAATATTCATCGATATTTCTTTCACGAGGTCCTGTAGAAAATATAGGAAGAACATGTGTATTCCTATCTTGGTACCTACGGTTAATTTAAACTAAACTAAACAAATATTACGGGTTTTAGACGGGTGGATACCGGCTACAGAATGAATGAATACGCCATAATCAAAATCTGACAATAATGTTTTTAAAGTTCAATAAAAATAAAGACTAATAACGTCCAGACAATCAATACGCCGTATGGTATAGAGCGGATACTCCGTATTGATGTCTGGGAAGACAGACTCGATAACAAAATTAAATAACATTTCGGGTTGTCTCCCGGGAAGCACTTTTGTTTACAGCAAAGTATTTAAGTTAGACTTGTCTTCAGCTTCTCTTCTTATTCCATCTCATGCACGCTAATGTGCCTGCGTGTGAGCCATTCTTTCGTCTTCGCATTTCGAATGTATTCGGGTCCTAGATTCAAAAATCCTTTGTAGAACCCCTTAACCTTTTGGTATGCATGTGAAATTCCATTCTTCTCATCTTTTTTACTTGCTTTCAGTAATGGTGGCATCATGTTGCATTTCTCATTAGTGTGGTTTTTAAACCTCGGATATGATCGCACCATTTGGTAAGTTGCTTCATCATCATTTTTGTAAAGGGTAATTATCCCTTCGAACCGTTTTGCTTTAATTCCAACTTCTCTCAAGAACGGTTTGCCAAAAATAACACCGTCCATTCCTTCATCACGATAAGCATCCATATTTTCTAAAACTGCAAAGTCAGTCACAACGGAAAAAGTTCCAACAAAAATAGGCACATTCATTACTGCTCCTACAACATTCTTCCCTTTGTACACCATCTTATCTTTCATTATAGAATTATGAAACTTTTTTGACATCACATTGACATACAATAATGGGAAAAAATTAGCGTGAGTGAATTCAAATCCTATCATCTAAGAAAACCTTAAGTTGTGAGCACAATTTCTATGGATCTTCTTATCATCGTCGCAATAACTAGGGTAATCATCAATTCCAGTATCAAGATCTTCATCCCTAGTTCTAATTCCTCTATTACCTCACCTTCCTCAATGGTGGGCATCAAATAATCCTCTTGATTTCTCCTAAGCTCAATTGGTTCATTTAGATCATTCATTTCAATGTAATCTTCTAAGAAAGGGTCTAATGATCTATTTAACACCAAAGTCTCTCCCATAAGCCTAGCTTCTAAATCAAGTTCCATTCTTTCTCTTAAACTTAGCATGTGGACCCTCCTAATTAAACTACTAGCAGGTTTAACACTTTTGAAAATAATCTTTTCTTCCCCGACCCTTAAAGTAATCTTTCTTTTGTAAACATCAATCTTAGACCGGGCGGTAGACAAAAATGGTCTTTCAAGGATCAAGGGCACTTTGATATCCTCGGGCATATCAAGAATTATAAAGTCTATGGGGAAGATAAATTTACTAATTTCTACTAGTACGTTTTCAACTATTCCTTTTGGATATTTCACAGTCATATCTGCCAATTCTGCTGTCAACCTAGTGTGAGCTAATTTACCTAATCCTAAGTTAAGGTAGGTCAAGAGAGGCATTACACTAACGCTAGCTCTTATGTCAACAAGGGCATTATGAAAGCAAACATTAATAATAAGGCAAGGTAAAGTGAAACTTCCTGGGTCTTTTTCCTTTTGAGGTATGGTGTGATTGATATGTGAAGCTCCATAAGCTTCCGTGAATTTTGGTCCATAGATCCCCTCTTCTTCTTCACAATAATGATTATCTAAACGACTTAGAAAAGGAACCGTCGTTTGTCTTGACTTGTACACCAGCTTACTGTTCTGTCCAGTGGATACGGCGTATTGGGGAGATCTAATACGGCGTATCGGGTGTGAATCAACTTCAATAGTGGTAGAAATCGACTTGACTTGATCTCTCGGGTTTGTTTCAGTTGAGCTTGGTAGGCTTCCAAATCCTCTTTCCTGTAGTACCTTGCTCATTTACCCGATTTGTATCTCTAAAGTTTTAATCGATGCTCCTTGGTTCCTTATGGCAGCATCTGTCGTAGCTCAGATTTCTTTGATAAAATTGGAATTTTCTTCAAGTCTCTTTGATGATTCACTCATGAATTTGCTTAGGGTATCTTCCATAGATTGCCTTTGTTCTTGGTACGAAGGATTTGCGTTGTTCCTTTGATAGTACCCGTAGCTGTTGCTCTATCTCTCCCTCCTAGAAAAGTCCCAGCCCAAAAGCGTGTAGTAAAGCTATTTGAGAATTTTTCCATCTCTTTAGTGGCCAAATCTTTGGTGTAATGGAGGTCCTTTGCATTGTGTAACATCCTACTAGATCACATAATCGTTTTCATTCACCATCCTTGATCCTCTCTTATCCTAGATTGTTCAATTGTGCTTGTATAGCAGCCATGTTTCATTATATAAAAATCTTCTTTTTCTCATTCTCTCTAACCTCTCTCTTCTTTCTCTCTCTAAAACAACTCAATCTTTCTTTATCTCTTTTTTTGGTTCGATTCGTGGTTCGTAATATGAAGTGAAAGTGTAAATCGGGTTCCTACAAAAATGTTTTTAATTTTCCCTCTTACATATATAAACGTTTTGTATTTTAATTAGGAAAGTTGTAAATCGTTTTTTAATTTAATTAGGATTTTTTTTAATTAGGAATGTTTTTATTTTAATTAGGATTAGAGTAAGTTTTGTAACTTAGTTATTCCCTTTTGAATTGCAAATTAATAGTTTATTTCTTTGGACATTTTCAAAATCATACCATACATGAAAAAACGCTCCTAATTCATACCATATATAAATTAGCGTTTTTCTGGTTAATTCAGGTTATCTGATACTACTAATTAAAGTTAGTAGTATCAGATAACCTGAATTCAAATTTGCTTTTGGTTGAAATTACTCACATAGAACCTACTATATTCCAGTTAGTCAAAGGACCAGAAAGAACCTAATAGTCACCAGGTCTCAGGAGTTAGTTAACTTACATGGTGATGACATTACTGTCCATGTTGATGATAGAGTGGATGATGTCATTAAAGTTGGAGTATCACATGTGATGTCATTAAAGTTGGAGTATAACATATTCAGGATTCAGAAGACGTGTCAATTTAACATGGGTATGTTAATTCATCTTAGAGAAACATTAAAAATAAGAAACCATTAAAACAAGAAAATCTATATACCTGGGTGGTGTCGGCAACGCCCACATTGATGATTCTGAAAGAGTGGACAACCCAGTCTCAGTAGAAAGCATGCTCGGATTTCTTGAGTGGCAATCCCTCTCTCAAATCAGCCTCATCAATTTGGATGACTGTGATTCTAGCTTTTTCAAGATCCTCAACTTCATCCTTGATAGCCAAAGCAATCTGGTAGCAAGTTTTGAAATTTGAATACAATCAAACAAACACAAATATAATGTTTAGTGGTGTTCTTGGTGGAATGATTTAAAAGGTGCGTGTTTGGTTTTGTGATGATTTATACCTGGGTTGGTCATTACGAATGAAAGACCAGTTGAGAATGGTGACTGGGCCAGTAAGCATTCCCTTCATTGGGTGCTTAGTCATTTCTTGAGCTGTTAAGGACCAGAAGACAGTCATGGCCTTAGGTAGGCTGACATCACCATAGATGATTTACCTGCATGGCAAAAGATGTGGTATCTGGAAGCCTTATAGAGCGACGCTGCATAGCTCTTGATTTATGTTAGTTTCTAAATACTTGAGTTATAGATGTGTCATTATGTGGTGTATATTTTGTTGATTCAAGTTTTAAATTTATATTTTGCCGACTAAACCAAAAATAACACTTTAATGGGCAATGTACCCGATCGGTAGTAGTTTCGTGGTAAGTAGGGTATCGAACACTTGAAGCGAGGTTAAATATATCAATTTAATTAATATCTTGGTTATCTAGTCTATATTATTTCTATTCTATTCTAAACCTATGTCAGTCTTAATCCCAATTCTAACAGGAAAAGGGGGTTTTCAGCCTGAGAGACTGTCACAGTTTTATTGGTGTCTATAATCAATTCAAGGGACTTTAACCTACGCGAGCTAATAAACAAAAGATAAAAGAGCGGTCAAGCCAAATATAAGAAAACTGTATTAACCATTATTAATGTGATTAGAAAGTTGGTTTGTTTATTAAGTGCAATGATTTCTTCTCTCAAGGTGGCATATCATTTTTAAGACTTAGGCATTGCATCATCCTAAGACCTAGACACATTAATTCTGTCATAATTAAAGCATCCGCATAAAGCATCCTTATTTGCTGATTATAATCTATCTTAGGGATTAAAGCAATGGTGATCTTGTTAAACCCTAGCTCATAGAGACTTTACCCACTTACCGCTTAATGGTAATTTATACACTAGTAGTCTACTTGTCTAACTATCCAATGGAATCAGAACATTATTTGTTGAATTATCTAGGTCACTTGCTAGTCAACACGATCAATAAACCATTGGCAATATCCAGTTAACTAATTAAGCCCGAAACGCATCCTAGACACAAACTTAGAAGGACAATATTTGTGTAACTATGATTCTAGATGTATAAATTACTATATGGAGAGCTATCCCAGACTCTAGATTTACTTGGTCCGTATCACTAGATCCAGTTGAATGATAGGTCGCATACAAAAGCGCATAAACAAGTATAAATTGATAAACATAAACAAGCATTCAACGATAAATCAAGAAATCGAGATAAACAAATACCAAACATTCAGATCTTCATAATAATGGCTAATACCCGAAGGTATTAGCCTTTAAACATCATAATAAATACTAAAGCAATTATTTAGCCAAGGTAAACTAACCGAGTTAACGAATGATACCAAAAACTGAACGATTACTAAAGTATATGGAATTACACGTTGTCTCCTATGGAATTGATCATGTTGCTCGACCTCTTTTGCTCTTTTTCTCCTATGAAATTTGACTTTTATGCTTTAGGTATCGAGAATATGATTTAGCACACTTAAAACTCGTTTTTGAGTTTTCTATTTATAAGGTCTGGAAGTCTGTTCGATACGGCGTATCTAAGTATTAGATACAACGTATTGGGGATTTCTTGGAGTAGGGACCACGCTTGATATCTTCCAGAATATTCACATACTATATCTTGAATACGGCGTATTGAGTATCTCTGGATACGGCGTATTGGTTTTCAGAATAGTAATCTTTAAAATATCTTCATTTAAGCTCCAGAATGCGCGCCCTTTGCTATCTTTTATCAATTACTCCATAATTACTACAACTCTCAAATATAAACGATTAAGTAACAATTATTTGCAATAACTATACAAAATGGGTTAATAACATGGGATAAATGACACTATAAAATAGACGTTATTTGATGTCATCATTTCCACTGTTTTCACACCTCTATTAGGCCTAGAGACCAGTAACTTAGGATTCAGCTATGAGATTGAGATAACTAGCAAGCAGCTAGTGGAGATCGATAAGGTTATTAAGGGTTGTGAACTAGAAATAAAAGGGCATACCTTTGACATTGATCTAATACCGTTTAGAAGCTGGAGTTTTGATGTGATCATAGGAATGGACTGGTTGTCCAAACACAAGGCTGAGATCATTTTCCATGAGAAGGTAGTTAGGATCCCACTACGGAATAGAGAGACACATAGAGTCATAGGTAAAAAACCAAAAGAGAAGGTGATGTATCTTAGGAGTGCAAAAGCTAAGGATCAAAAGAAGGAGGATATTGTTGTAGTTAGAAACATTCCCGAGGTATTTTCGGATGACCTATCAAGATTACCATCTAATCGAGAAATCGAGTTTCGTATCGATCTAATCCCTAGAGCAATATTGATCGCTAAATCTCCCTATCAATTGGCACCCTCTAAAATGGAGGAGTTGTCGGGTCAACTCAAAGAACTCTAGGATAAGGGTTTCATTTGACCACGCTCATCGCCTTGGGGAGCACTGGTACTATTTGTTAAGAAGAAGGATATATCCTTTAGGATGTGCATTGATTATAGAGAGTTTAACAAGTTGACCATCAAGAATCGTTATCCATTCCCTAAGATAGATGACATATTTGATCAACTGCAAGGATCGCAGTATTTCTCTAAGATAGATCTTAGGTCCGGATACCATCAGCTAAGAGTGCATGAGGACGACATTCCAAAGACTGCATTTAGAACTCGATATGGACATTTTAAGTTCACGATGATGCCCTTTGGTCTGACAAACACACCAGCGGTATTCATGGATTTGATTAACCGAGTGTGTAGACCTTATCTAGACAAGTTTGTGATCGTATTCATAGATGATATCTTGATCTACTCTAGGACCCGGGAGGAGCATGAAATGCATCTAGAGTTAGTTTTGGAACTACTCAAGAAGGAGAAACTGTATACTAAGTTTTTTAAGTATGAATTCTGGTTGCAAGATGTATAGTTTCTTGGGCATATGATCAATGGTGATGGGATTCATGTAGACCCTAGTAAGATTGAAG